>VNJQ01005306.1:0-80462 GCA_008042515.1 Drosophila truncata | reverse complement strand
TTTTTCGAGCCATGATACTCAAATGTACTTTCATCAGTCCACAAAATTTGCTCCCAAAAAGATTGAGGCTTGTGCACAAATGTTTTAGCAAATGTTAAACGCTTTATCTTATTTTTTGGCGAAATAAAAGGTATCGGACGGGCTACATAAGTAGCAAAGTTGGCCTCTTTCAACCTTCTTTCAACCGTTTTTCGGCTTATTGCCATATTGTAATTATTATTTACTTCAATTGATACTGCATTTGGAGTAATTAACACATCCTTCTTAAATTTTCCAAGGATAATGCGATCCTGTGCTGGTGTAGTTTTCCGTGGTCTGCCCTTTCTGGCCAAATTCTCCGTTGAATTTGTTATTTTTTCCTTGTTAATTTGGTAATAAATAGTTTGCCGCGGTACTTTATAAAGTTTACTTAGGTTTTGAACCGAAATACCTGCGTTGTATTTTATTACCATTTCGTTACGCAGTTTTTGGGTTAGTTCACGAGTTTTGGGCATATTTTTAGAAAAAAATGATGAATTATTGATTTGTATCGTAGAAATTTAAATTAATAGTCAATTTACGTTTATTAAATTAGCTTTACAAATTGCAAACAGATGTGTTCAGCGCACGAGGTATAAATAAGAATTGAAAGAATGCAATGTCAAAATACTTTTGTCCAGCTAAAATTGCATTATTTCTCACATAACATGTCATAGCAAAGAAACAAATTAACTTATCAGTACGATCTATTGCTCTCTCAAATCTATAAATAGAAGCTCTCTCGTGAGAGTTAAACGAATACCGTTACTTCTACGAGTAAAGAGAAACACGCGATAGTACATTGGTAGATGCTTTGTCAAAATATTTATGGCCACTATTGTAGTATATAGATAATGAGCTCACAGAGATAAATAATAGTAAATCTTGATAATTCCCTGGTGTGGCTTTTATGATTTTACGCTTTATTGAGCAAACATCAATATTTTTTGTGGTCTTACATATATTTACCTGGTCCAGATAAAGTGATCTTGTAAAAGCTTTATCGGTGCTTTAATATTAAACATTAGCGTCGGTTGTTATAGTGCGAAGATTCATCTAGATACTTCGATAAATTTTGGAATGTGCCTTTTTCTAATATATGTATGTATGTATATTTAGCATTCACTTATTTTATATAAATATTGCAAGCTTATAAAGGTAGTGGCTAGATCAAAACCTGCCAGTTAGCTGAATCTTTCTATCTTAATGGACTTCGGTAATTAATAGTCCATATGTGAATGCACTTTTATTCACGCACTTTGGGGAAAGCGACACTCGAGGCCCCTTTTTTCACTTGAGCACACACCGAGCGTCCACAGCATTCCGCAGATCCGATCCGATGCGATGAGATCAGATCTGATCGCGTCGGATTTAAGTCTTCCGGCCGATCCTAATGTGCATATTCATTTTGTGTTCCACTTTCACGCGAACTCTTCAACCACCCATTTCAATAACTGCACTTCCTCGAACCAACAACCGACATCACATTGAAATGATAACGCCACCATGCGCCATTTAATCGAACGGTTATCGAATCGCATCCCAGCCTCGGCATATCCGTGGGATCGCTGTACGTCCGCAAGCACTTCCACAAGGACTCGAAGGCCAACGCCCTGGAGATGGTCAACGACATCCGAAATGTCTTCAACGACATCCTGGACGAGGTCAACTGGATGGACGCCAAGACCAAGAAGGAGGCCAAGGAGAAGCTGCACAGCATGGCCACTCACATCGGCTATCCGGACGAGATGCTCGATAACGAGAAGCTGGCCACCTACTATGCCAAGCTCGATATCGACCCTGACAAGTACTTCGAGTCCTTCCTGGGCATGAACATCTTCGGCACGGACTACTCCTTCAACAAGCTCCGTCTGCCAGTCAACAAGACGGATTGGGTGCGACATGCTCGTCCCGCGATCGTGAACGCCTTCTATTCCTCCCTCGAGAACAGTATCCGTAAGTGTCATATACGCCTTGAAATTAGTCCAGGGTCATCTCTAAAATAATTAATCATAATTTAATATCTTAGATATTTTTTTATTTAAAAAATGTTTTCAATGATAACTGGTTAGTTGAAATTGTGGAATCTTGCACAATAAAATCTAAGAATTATTACAAAGAAGTATTGTAAAATTAATTTATTAATGAGACTTTAAATTTATTCCTAATAAATTTAAAATAGAATTCCCGGCCGGCATCCTGCAGGGACACTTCTTCAACGCCCAACGACCCAAGTACATGAACTTTGGCGCTATTGGCTACGTCATTGGTCACGAGATCACCCACGGTTTCGACGATCAAGGTCGTCAGTTTGACGTGAAGGGCAATCTGCGAGACTGGTGGCAGCCGGACACCCAGAAGGCCTACCTGGCCAAGGCGAAATGCATCATCGAGCAATATGGAAATTACACGGAAAAGGCCACGGGCCTGAATGTAAGACATTCTTTCATATTCCCTGAAGAACAATCTAAAGCAGGCCTTCTTTCCACAGCTAAATGGAATCAACACGCAAGGCGAGAATATCGCCGATAATGGTGGGGTGAAGGAGTCATACATCGCGTACAGGCGGTGGGCACAGAAGCACGGTCCGGAGAAGAAGTTGCCAGGCTTGGACTTCACTCCAGAACAAATGTTCTGGGTAGCAGCCGGACAAACATGGTGTGCTAAGTACCGTAAAGGTAAGAAAAAAGTGTGGAATGTATTGATTTTGGGGATTTCTTCAACGTAAAATCATTAATTTTACATTTAACGTAAATCATTAATTTTAATCACAATTTTATGTGATTCTGTGGTATTTAGTGAGTTCATTCTTATTTCTTGGAGTTAACATCATTAGATTCAGTTTATTTTTATATTAATGTATTTTTCTATTTTATTACATAAATATAATTTATATACACTTCTCTGAGGTCTCAGTTTTAAGTTTTCTTACTAAAAATATGACATACACATAACTTATAAAATTTCTTTTTCCAGAATCTCTTAAGATGCGTATTACCACTGGCGTACATTCCCCGTCCGAGTTCCGCGTCCTCGGATCGCTCAGCAATATGAAGGACTTTGCCAAGGACTTCCAGTGCCCAGATGGATCTCCCATGAATCCGGTTCAAAAGTGCGAAGTTTGGTAGGACCTGACCTGGAGTTAATTTCGGGCTTTTATGTCCGCAAAATAAGATAGGCAATAGAATGCAAGGAAAGCTAGCGATCAAGCCCATTTCTAGAGGGGCTAGTCTCACGTAGAAATACAAATACAATATCGATCGCATTTATGCTAAGTATGCATTATGTAAAAATCGTATTTAATAAAAATTGTTTATATGTAATTAATGAAAATTGTTCAGCAATATAAGCGGGTGAGCCTGTAGTTTTGTTCCGGATTTCAAAACGAATCTTTGACAACACGTTTAAGAGTGATCTTCTGTGTGGATTTTAATGTGTAGTTGTAGATACTCGTTTCGTAACGGGTAAGGGGGTAGGGTTAATTCAGTGCAAAATGGGTCACTTTTCAAAATATTTTTGTGGCAAAACGGATAACATAGCGCAATAATTTAAAAGCTATAAACTTAAACAACATTACAACAAATTTTTACGGATTTTTTTCTTAAAAAAAAACATTAACAGATTTAGGAATTAGAGAGAATTACCCAAGCCGCTATCAAAAAAAGTTGGTTTACGGTGCACGTCATAACTGCCCACAAAATCACCGATTTTTGACTAAAAAATATAAATTGTTAAGAAAAAAATACAATAAAATAGAAAAAATTTAAAAAAAAAAGGGCCTTCAGAGTACCTGGGGAATTAGTTGAACTATATTTCTGCAAAATTTAAAATCGATCGGTCCAGTAGATTTTCCGTTATCGAGTACATCGACTTTGCCGTCGGAAATCTCAAGTTGCTCGTCTTCTCCAAATGGCTCGTTCTTCACTTTCACTATGCATTCGTACAATTGTTGTATTCCGAATGCACTTTGGGCATCCTGCAGGCAATACTAACAAATGTTTTGGGTCAATGAATCTTCTCTAGAAGTACATTTGGAAATCATATTTGCGAAAGATTCTTCTTTCTTGTAAAAAATATTTACCAAGCCGTCAGACGTCTCCAGGCGAACTTTATAAATCTCCCTGAAATACTACAAATGCCAATTGTTCCTCCAAAAATTTGTTTGGCAATATAAAATATTCCAGCATAACATTCTTGTAATTTGACTTTATCCTGCAGTGAAACTGCAAGCTATGAATTTTAGTTTGCCTCTCAATTTACCATATTCATCTAATGATTAATTGGTAGACCCACATTTTGAACGGTGAAACATTCCACTTAAATATGGAAAATATGTGTATTTCAGATAGCGTAAATGAAAATGCATATGTATATCCGAACACTTCAAAGCTGGAAGTTTGGATTTTTATGAAATGTTTATTGTTTAATTTTGTCTATTTAAAAAAAAAATCAGGTTTTGAAGTTTTTGCGCGTTAACAAACACTCTAAAATAGGTGGTCCGCAGGCTGTCACGATTCAACCAAACTGGGTAATCCAAATTCCCAATGGCTGTGGCCGGTAGTAAAATTAAAAAAGAAATCAATTTTTGTACACAACTATTAATGAAAGTTAACAACTCTATTTTCGCCCCCTTTTCATTGTTTGTTAAAAAAATGTACCAAACCGATTTGAATTATTATTATGCTCAACATGCCCATCAATTTCATAATCAAAAGAAATAGAAGTTGACTGCTCTAAGAGCATTCCTTCTCAGCGCAAAACTTTCTAACGTTCTATTATTTTAAGGAATTGTTAAATTAATTGTATTTCCTTTAAAATATTGAAATATATTCGAATTTAAAAGAAATCTCTAGTGTTCTTAAGCGGGTTTCAAGAATGTATGCACGCATTATTTGCCCTCGAAAAATGCCGACGAACAAGTGAATACAGCGGTCACACTTCAAAAGATTAAACATTTTGTTTCGCTGCGAAACGTTTTCTTGTCTGGATACTGTGCTTAAACCGGAAATGATTCATTAGCGGTCTTTATTCCTGTCAATAATAACGTAAAATTCAAATGTTTCTACATATTAGGGAAGGGAAAATGTCCATGAATGAAAGTCGATTTATCGCCATCTATAAAATATCGATAGTATCGACAGTACAATTGATGTTTTTCCGTCTCTATCTTTCTCCATCCCTTAAAAATACGCAGCGTGGCTGACCGCAAATTTTGCGTAAATTTCCGTGCAAATCCTCGCCGATCCTCGAAAGAATGTCAGCTCTCAACCTGACCGTGCGCGTGCACCCGGTGGTGCTGTTCCAGGTGGTGGATGCCTTCGAGCGGCGCAATGCAGACTCGCATCGTGTTATCGGCACGTTGCTCGGCTCCGTGGACAAGGGAGTGGTGGAGGTGACCAACTGCTTCTGTGTGCCGCACAAGGAGCACGACGACCAGGTGGAGGCGGAACTGAGCTACGCCCTGGATATGTACGACTTGAACCGCAAGGTGAACCCCAACGAGAGCGTGGTGGGCTGGTGGGCCACCGGCAACGATGTGACGAACCACAGCTCGGTGATCCATGAGTACTACGCCCGCGAGTGCAACAACCCGGTGCACGTCACTGTGGACACCTCGCTGCAGGGCGGCCGCATGGGCTTGCGCGCCTATGTTTGCATCCAGCTGGGTGTGCCTGGCGGAAAGACCGGCTGCATGTTCACGCCCATTCCCGTCGAGCTGACCAGCTACGAGCCGGAGACCTTTGGCCTGAAGCTGCTCCAGAAGACCGTAGGCGTGTCCCCCGCTCACCGCCCTAAGACAGTGCCGCCGATGCTGGACCTGGCCCAGATCTCGGAGGCTTCGCAGAAGCTGCAGTCGCTGCTGGACCTTATCCTCAAGTACGTCGATGACGTTATCGCCCACAAGGTGACACCGGACAACGCCGTGGGCCGCCAACTGCTCGACCTCATCCACTCCGTGCCGCACATGACCCACGAACAGTTCACACAGATGTTCAACGCCAACGTGCGCAACCTCCTATTGGTCATCACTCTGTCCCAGCTTATTAAGACCCAGCTGCAGCTGAACGAGAAGCTAACCTTCCTGCCCACGGCCTAGATCCGTGTGCCGGCAGTGGTGAACTAGGGATATCTTAAGGAAAAAGTGTAAAAGCCGATTGCATTCGATTATGTTTTCTATTAATGGTCTGAGTAATAAAGTGCTCTGGTCACCCAACTAAGCTTCTTATATTGTAATAAATGTGAAAAAGGATTGCATTCTCTTCTAACAAGAGTGTAAGTAGATATTTCGTTGTCAAAGACGAAAAGAGTAGATATGTACTTTAGATAGTAAAAACTCAGGACGAAGTTAACTTCCTTACATATTCGACTATTCAGGTGATAACTCGGAAAGGGTCGGAAATGACTTCTTTACTGAGTGGCAAACTTCTAGTCAAAATTATTATTTTGAACGGGTATAACAAAAAAGTGGCGTTATAATAATTAAATAGTTGGAGTGAGTGAGAAGAAAAATATTATAAACCAACTGTTCGGCGTACGAAACTAGGAAACAAAATACCAAAGTACCATTTGCAGTTAGCAGAAGCAGTTAGTAAGCTTTTAATATTTATAGAGCTAGAGGTACGAAAAAAAATACCTAATTTGGTAAAATATATGTTTACCTCCGCAGTGCATCTGCCGCTTTTCATATTTTAAATAATAAAGTTTTAATTTTAAATCCCGCCATGAATAGTAATGTGTAAAAAACAGAGCCTATGCGTTCCAAGGTTGATATAGAATTCTGCTAATTAAGTTGGTAGAGTAAAATATTTGGATATTTTGGCATTTAAAATTATTTTATTATTTTCTTAACGATGTTTATTAGGAATGAAACAAGAACGGAAGCTAACTTCGGCTTGCCGAAGTTTATATACCCTTGCAAATTGCAATTGAACTATGAAATTAAAAGCGAAATTCTAAAATAATAATGAAAGGCCGAATCTCAAATTTGATGAAAATATGTTGAGAAATAGCGAAGATATGATTTTTATACCCTTGCTGGGTATTATAGTTTCAGTCAGAAGTTTGCAACGCAGTGAAGGTGACATCTCCGACCCTATAAAGTATATATATTCTTGATCAGCATCAACAGCCGAGTCGAACTAGCCATGTCCGTTTGTCCGTCTGTCCGTTTGTCCGTTTCTACGCAAACTAGTCCCTCAGTTTTAAAGCTATCTGAATGAATCTTTGCAGTTAGTCTTCTCTATGCTCTCACTCGTACATATGTCGGAACGGGCGACTATATCATATAGCTGCCATAGGAACGATCGGTAAATTTTTCGAAAAAAATTATAACTTTGTCAGTTTTCAACACAATTCCACAAATTTTGATATTTGGCCATTAATTATTATTCCAGAATTTCGGTATTAATTTCATGAAAATCGGACGATTATATCCTATAGCTGCCATAGGAACAATCAGGAAAATAATAGAGAAAATCATAACATCGATGTTTCTCAACATATTTTTATCAAACTTGAGATTTGGTCACTTAATATTATTCCAAAATTTCGATTTAAATTTCATGAAAATCTGACGACTATATCCTATAGGTGTCATAGGAACAATCAGGGAAATAATAGAAACAATCATAATATCGCTGTTTCTCAACATATTTTCAGCAAACTTTAGATTTGGCCACTTAATATTATTCCAGAGTTTTGATTTAAATTTCATGAATATCGGACGACTATATTCTATAGCAGCCATTGGAACATCATCGAAATAATAGAAAAAATCATAACTCGGTTGTTTCACAACATATTTTCATAAAATTTGAGAAAGTTATCTTAGAATTTCGTTTTTAATTACATAGCTCAATTGTAATCTGCAAGGGTATATAAACTTCGGTAAGCCGAAGTTAGCTTCCTTTCTTGTTCAATTGGATTTATATCCGTTTTGGCTACTTCGTAGACTGAAATTATCCATTTAATATCAAATTTGTTACCAAAAAGGACGTACGATTTGAGTCATTCTCTTGCAGAAAATTGTATTTTTCAGGGGAAATACCCATATTTCCGCGGAGTTTTTGAAAATTTTCTTGTAAAATGCTCAAATACTTTTCCTTTCGCATTATTCTATCAATCAACAGCAAATGATCAAGTCAGTTTTTAAGAATACACCCCTAGACAATACTGGAGCAGCCACCGTGCTTGACGGTTTGCCACATTGTACTTGCTGGCTGGATTGTTGGATACCAGAAGCAACCATCTGATTGTCTCGCCATATAACCTTGAAACTCCAGAAAAAATTTGTATAGTTTGCATTTTTAGGCGTTAGTTGTAATGAATTAAAGTGTCCCACTTCCCTATAGGTACATTTTAGAGAGAGACAGCCAAATTTTGAGGCAAAATGACGTGTATTTTTGTTCCGAATGGTTTATTTTTCATTCCCTTAGATTTCTGGCCTAACAAGACTGGGTCGAGTATTAAGCATCGTCGCCGCTTTTACTCAGGTCATGTCTTTGTTGCTCGTCACCAAGTTGCCAAGTAGGGGTGTCACGATCGCTTAAAATTCTTGGTCGACCTCCTGGACTAACCGAAATACTGAACTGTGTTTT
Organism: Drosophila truncata; assembly: GCA_008042515.1. Lineage (NCBI taxonomy): Eukaryota > Metazoa > Arthropoda > Insecta > Diptera > Drosophilidae > Drosophila > Drosophila truncata. Next base: position 71,847 of record VNJQ01005306.1, on the reverse strand, counting down.
TTTAGTCGTTGTCCTGTCATATGGGTAACAACGAACTTATTAGCCTAATATATCGACTTTCTATCAGAAAATTGTTTTTTTTTTTCTCCCTATTAATACTTATTGCATTCAATATTCGACTTTAGAATATCAAAGCTCATTGAAATACATAAGAATAAATAAACTCGAAAGTCAAAAAACTAAAAAAAAACTAAAATAAAAAACTTTGGCACACAGAGTGCAAAAATTTAACATTTGACTTTTTTTTCTCCGATTATCAAACGGCTTCAAAATTCTAGGAAATGTAGTGAATTAACCTAGCAATAAATCAAAACTACGAACAGAGTCGATCTTGCCTTGTCCGTCTGTCTGTCTGACCGCCTGTGTGTCGGAACGGGCCGGATCGGACGATTATATCACATAACTGCCACAGGAACGATCAGTAAAATTTTCGAACAAATATTATGACTGTCAGTTTTTAACATTTTTTACCAAATTTGATATTTGGCCACAAAATACTATTCCAAAGTTTCGATTTTAGTTTCATGAAAATTGGACGACTATATCTTATAGCTGCCATAGGAGAAATCGGAAAAGGTAGGAACGAAAATTTTCGAAAAACAAATCTAACTTCGCAGTTTCTCAACATATTTTTATAAAATTGTAGATTTGGTCACTTAATATTATTCCAGAAATTCGATTTAAATTTCTTAAAAGTCGGACGACTATATCCTAAAGCTGCCATAGGAACATCAGGAAAATAATATAAAAAAATCATAACTCGGTTGTTTCTCAACATATTTTCATCAAATTTGAAATTCGGCCATTCAATGTTATCTTAGAATTTCGTTTTCAATTACATAGCTCAATTGTAATCTGCAAGGGTATAAAAACTTTGGTAAGCCGAAGTTAGCTTTCATTCTTGTTTTTAGTTAATGGTAAGTAATGCTATTATTTAATTCCCTTTATTAGCGGAACGAATACAATTTGTTATTAAAGCCTAGTTACATATTCTTTCTTTGTCCAAACAAGTGATAGATATCGATGTATTTCAGGAATGTTGGAAAATTGGACATGTGAGATGTCTTCAATTACGTTACAAGATTATGGACAATTTTCATTTTGGACAATGTGCATTTTTTAAAATCGTGTCCGCCTTATATTCGATTTAGTCGTTTCTCTTTCAGTCAGCTAAAGGTGAACTCCTTTTTATATAATAAAGGTTTGGAAATTGCTAGTAACGCTACTTTGCGTTTCAAAGAGAAAAGGCATTCAGCCCTGTGACAATTCATCTTAATTTGTATAAATATTATATTAATGGAATACCTGAGACTCAGTCTTAACAAAACAAATTTACGGTTATATATTGTTGTATGAGCAGCAGATGTGCTTGATTGTTTTCCCTCATATTTACGTTATTATTTTATCCAGAATACTTTGTGGCATGAAATTGTTTGAGTTCCTGTCGGATCGTTCTTGGGCTGCAAGTTCCGCAATCATCACTTTCAGTTTTTTGTCTGAGTAAAACTTTAAAATGCATTGGACCCGAAAAATAATCCGACTCAGAATATAATCTCAAGGTTTTTTCAGTTACACGTCCAAATTTCAATTAATATGATTAGGGCCAACTTTACGGAAAATTAAACGTGAAAGCATTATAATAAAACAATTCACTTTTTATTCTTTTAAATACTTTATTATAAAACTAAGCGAAATTCAAATCGTCCCTTTGTATTTATACAGAAAATTCTTTATATACCAATCAAGTTAAAAGTTAATCATAAAGTTCAAGAAGTGTATATAGAATATCCATGATTTTGATTCATATGCTTAATTACAATAAATAAGAATAACGACAATTAGAAATGAAATCTTTCATGTTATATGCATATTTCATTTAGTATGTATATTGTATGTATATAATAATATGTACTTATGTTAGGGCGTTGCGTATGTACGGGTATTTTTGTATATAACTTTAGGTACATTGGATACGTCGTTAGGTATTCTATGTGGGCTGGGGTGTGTGTGAAACTCATAGTACACAGAAACTTCAGAATTAGAAGACACCAAATGCTCGGGCGCGAAAAAAGAAGACCTCAGCATTGGTTGGAAAATAATGTACAACTCGTTTGTTTGTAGATATATCTATGTAGGCAATATACAGTTTCAAAGTTTTAACAACGTTCAAAGAACTTTTTATTTTTTGTCTATAAGTCCTATATAATTTTCAAACACACAATAAATCGTAATTGCAATTTGAATTTGACTTTGACTTGGCGTAAAATGTAGAGAGCTTATCTTTAACGTCGGATTTTCAAACATGTAGAATATAAAAACGTTAAAATCGGAGTCAAAAAGCAATGCAGACATTCAAAAAATTTCGTACTTATATTGAAGCGATTAACTAACACTAATCTTGAAACGCTTTGCATTTGACTTTGTTCTCAACATGGATATATCTATGTATGTACTGTATATGCATATGTGAACATAGAACGTATGAATTACGCGTCTGTAGTTAGTGTCTATATATTATTAATACAACAACAACAATCAATTTCTTGCAATAGCAACAAGAACAACAACATTCGCCAGCCTTGGCTCCAAATGCCCAAGTGTCCCTAGACGCAGCTGAACTTGAACTCGTCGCTGGAGTAGCAGTTTTGGCAGTGCAGCTTGTGGTTCCGCACCCGGACGTCGGTTCCGTTGAGGCCATCGCCCAGCTGAACATGGCAGACGCAGCACTTGAAGCAGTTGATATGATAGAACAGCAGCAGCGACTCAATGATCATGGCAGCACCGCGACCTGTTGAAAAAAATTATCCACATTATTTTTTAAACAGTATACTATTTAGTTTTGGTGGATCGATTTGCCTAAGATTCGCAGGAAGAACAAGAAATTACTGGTTTACACATGCATAACACAAAAGTATAAGCTTTTGTAATAATTAGTTTTGTTTTAATAAGCTCTATTTTATTGTTATGTTTGTCAATGTTGAAAACACTGAAATTTCTTAAGCAACAACAAAAAACACAAACCTTAAACAAAATCGATCAACCACATTTAAAATATACCTTAATTCTTTAAATTTGGCATAGTTATAAGTATTTATTTATCCTTATCAAGTCTTTGTTAATTATAAAAATTGTTTTATTACAATAGTAGTTTAAAAATTGGTTAATCACACCCAAACAATATATTTGAGCGCTTTGTGCACTTGTCGACAGTTGTCGTGGGTGCAGCCCAGATCTGTCACAGACATGTACGTACGAATAGAGAAATATAGAAGCTTTAGATTATAGGGAATTCAGAATCAACAGTGCAGGAGGAAGGCTTTCAATGATCAGCACTTGAGAAACCAAATTATGAGGCTAGTGAGTTTGAGTGTGTGTTATTCTTGTGATTAACGCTGTGAGAAACAAGCCTAAAAAATGTTACCAAGAATGCTTGATGAGAGTCGGGGGTGACTGGACATAAAAGAATAACCACAACACTCACAACCAACGTAGTAGCAAAGTTTACCTAGTTCGTCCCCGCAATGGGAGCACTTCTTTTTGCCACTGACGCTAAGCACCTTCTCCTGGCTGCCGTTGTTGTTATTGTTACTGCTGCTGTTGGTCTTCTGCTGATGCTGCGGTTGCTGTGGTTGCTGCTGATAGCCGTTGTTGCCATTACCATTTACCTGGCTATAGTTTCCATTTCCATCGAAGCTGCGGAAAGAAAGAAAAGGTATTTTCACTAACTATTTAAGTATCTAATATTTTATAATTATAATTGATGGATTCTCAGAACTTAATTATTTTATGCTGATGTGCAAGCACTCAACCGGAATAGCTTTCTATATGTTTTTTATCGAAAACCAATGGAAAATATTCTCACCGCTTTCGTTCACCGATGCCCTTGCTCTGAACGCGTTCCGTCAGCGTCTGGATGATGGAGTCAGGCAAGGGCTTTCCGTTCGACTTGCTAGCAGGCATCGATCGCCGGTTAAGTTGATCTATGCGCCGTTGCTCCGCCTCCTGCAGGAGCCAGTGATTGTTGTTGTAAACGGCTCCGCCGTAGTCGGGCATGGACTTTCGCTTCTGCTGCTGGGCGGAGAGCCAGGCCGGATCGTTGGCCAAGTTACTGTCGTAGCTCTTCCGCTGCTGCACCTGCACCCAACCGTCTGTGTACTTGGGCTTGGGCGTGGCACTCAAGGCAAGCAAAGTATTTCGCGACATATTGCTCAAGTTTTGGGCCGATTGATGGTGGTAAGCAGCCGCCGCTGAGGCCTGAACGGGATATCCGGGACCAGAAAGTCTCGGTCCCATGGGGGCCCCAGCGATCTTTACCAGGGAGCCGCCATAAGGAACTGGCGGTTGCCTCTGCCTCGTACTAACCGCATAGTCGGGCTCCAGGCCATGACCATTGGCGGCGGCTATGTGCATTGCTCGCAATGGCTTTGTGGGCGGCGTTGGCGGCAACATTAGGCGGTTGGAGAACTCGTTCAAATCCGACATGGACTTGCGGTAGTCTGTGTCCATCTGGTGATAAGCATAGAGCGCCGCCTTCTGCTGCTGATGCTGCTGTTGCTGCTGCTGTGGCACGTTGGCGTAGATCTGCTGAGGATGCGTCGGGTGCAGTGGCTGCTGGTGGTGCTGCGGCGGCGGAGGCTGGAACGCGCTCAGCATCCCATTGCCGATGCCCAAACCATGGTGTAGATCCTGAAGGGAACGACGGTTGTTCGACATCAGCATCTTGGCCCCGTGCTGCAGCTCCCGACGCGCCAGGTTCTCGCGCAAAAGGAGATTTTCACGCTGCCGCTTCAGCTCCTCCTGCTGTGGTGCAGATACATATATTATGGTAATCGAAACCAACTCCTTGTACTCACCGAAAAGTGCAGGAGTTCCCGCTCCACACGCAACACCTCGCCCTGCTCCCGTATCTTCTCCTCGATGGACTGCATCTTAGCATTGGCCGTCGCGGTGGCTTCGCTCAGCGATTGAGTGGCCGCCGCGGCTGCCGTTGCCGATTCCGTCCAGGACTCGGCAGAGTTGCCCTTGACCGTCTGTAGCAGAGGTGTCTGCGCAGCCAGCAGTAGGCTCTCGTTCTGGTAAATCACCTCGCCCAGATGCGTGGTAGCCGGCGGCGGTGGCAGAGGTGGCGGTGTGGCCTCCGACTGCGTATCGTTCTCCTCCGAGGAGTTGGTGTAGTGCTCGCTGCTCTGGCGCGAGTGGTTCTCCGAAACGCCTGAGTCGCGGCTATCGCCTGGAGGGGGATAAAATGGGAAATGAAGAAATTAGATGAACGGAAAAAAGTTTCATTCTTTCCATGGCTATTGGAAATGATTTAATTTATAGAAACCACGGTGCGAGACTAGAAAAATCTGAGGTAAGCGCAAGCGAAGTGCAGGCAGAATGTTTATCACAAAATTAAATTTAAACTCTCAAGGTATTTTACATATATTTACTTTGCTAGCTATCTCCTATAGTCTCCTTTCAAAGGAAAAAACATATGGTTCGACAGGCAGACAGACAAATAGACAGTGCTAAATCGAGTCGGCTGATGCCACTTTATAGGGTCGGTGGTGGACATCTTTTATATAAAATATTGAATATATCAAAAGGGTTTCAGATCTGTCGAAGCCTAAGGCAAACCGATTTTATATAGTGGAACCCAATGGGGAAGCATCTGAGCCAAAGCTGTGACAGCTCCCTGGCCACGCACACTAAACGGATTATTTATACTTAACCTCGCGGGGGCAGCTGGGGGCCAACCCCTGGCACCTTCCATGCTCCACCTGCGCCTCCCATCACCTGCTACCCCTTCTCTAGTTGTGATTTGCTCTGTCTTTCGTTTTTATGCCCTATTGGCTTTTGGTATTGGTTTTCTTCCCCCATTCGACCGCTCAATACTATACTTAGAGACCATGGGATGGAACTCACCCGTGTCCGAACTGTCGCATAGTCCCGCCTTGATGTACAACTGCTTCTCCAGTCGACGCTCCTCCTGCAGGAGCTGAGCCATATCCGGCGGCGGGGCCACAGTCAGCTCCAGATAACTCTCCATGTCATCGAGATCGCCGTCGGTCTCGATGCCGAGGAAACTGGAGCGCTTGTTGCGTAGCTCCTTCTTGATCCGTTTGGTGGAGTTCATCCGCTTGATGGGCGGCGATGGCTGGGCGGGTTCCAGCAGCTGTCCCTGCAGCTGCCGGCGTGTGCCGTTCGATATGGTCTCGTAGGTGTTATCCGACGACCAGGTGTCGGTGTTATGCCCCAGACTGCTGCCCAAGCCATCCAGCTCATCGACGCGACTTTCTCGAACGGGAACTGGCGGCGGACTTTCTGTGGGCGGCGGTGGTGGCTTCTCCTTGGGCGGCTCCATCAGACCGACGGGTGGTAGCGCCGATCCCTGGCTGATCTCGAGGCCGGAGTAGAAGATTTCGATGTTCTCGTAGACGGGAACGGGTCTCAAATGCTTGGGGGCATCGTAGTAGGGCTCCGTGGCCTTGGGCACTTGATAGTAGGGCTCTGCTTCTCCCGCCGCCGCTGCTGTTGATGTTGGTGGCACAATGTTGCCAGTTATGACTGCTGGCGGCGCTGTTGCCGTTGGTACTGCTGTTGCTGCTGCTGCTGCTGGGTTGTTCTCGCTCTGATTGCTGTTGCTGTTGGTGTGATTAGTGTTTTGATTATTCTCGTTATTGTTGCTGTTGCTGGTTTGCTTATTTGGAATGCTTCTCCTGTGACTCCTCCGCGTCGGCCCCTGGGTCTGTGTGGTTATCGTCATCGTTGCTATCTGTTCATTATCTACTTCGTGCATAGATATAGTCGAGCTGACATTCTCATAGATTGGCTCCCGTTCTCCCTGCTTCTGCTCGTCGGTTTTATTTGGCATATCCCCCCCACCCTCGGTGTGTGTTCCCCCCTGCTCAGGCTCTGGCTTGGGCTGCCGCTCCTGCTCCTGCTCCTGAGCGTGCTCAGAATCCACCTCCTGCTGCTCCTCCTTCAGCTCCTCCTCCTCCTGCTTCTCTGCCAGATGCTGCGCCTTGTCCATTGGCCTGGGTGTCGTCTCGCGATCGATTGCTTCGAGCGCCAATTCAAGAGCTTCGTTGATCTGTGGGGGCGGGATGAGGTGAGCGTGGCATGGCGTGGCATGGCGAGCGAGCGAGAAAGCATCGAAAGCATCGTGCGTGACAGAGAGAGAAAGAGAGAAGAACGCGCATGGATCGCATGAATTTCAGTTAGTTTACACAAGAAAAAGGCTGGCTTGCAAATCAAAAGAAAAAAGTCAACTAAAGATAAACAAAATTAAATTAAACAACGAACTTCAATAATAAACATTTACTGGGGGAAAGACGAGAACGGAAACGCAAAACAAATTAATTGCTGAAGTGGGGCTTGCAGCGGAATATTTACAAAACGAACAAAGGTACACCTTTCATCCAATGCAGCTGTAAGGGCGATAGCGATTACGAATAACAACTATCTAGAACTTTCAGGGATTAGGAATACCTATGTATATGTACTCATTCGCAAAAATAAAACAGATAAGTTAAGCTAATTCCCAGGCAATTTCTTGGCAATTACGAAATAAATTGGTATAACTGAACCACTTTTTAAAAAGATTTCAATTATTTCCATGAAATATAGTTATATTTACTATTCTTGGACACGAAAAAGACTGATAGATTCGTTCAGGAATTACTTCTACCTTTTTTTGTAAATTTGACTAAAATTGAGTCCCGACTGTGCTGAACTACCGGCGTTTCAGAAATTAACTGATTCTGCAGTTGTTAAATTAGCTTTCTTAAATAATATTCCCAAGCCTGGTGAGGAAACCCCGTTGATAAAGAAGCTCAATAAATAAATACCTACGAAAAAGTTTATCAGCTGTTCAATGTCTCAAGAGATTCCTAGAAAATCTCATATAAATTCCAGGGGAAGCACTTCAGAAAATGGTTATAGAATTCGGGGAATGGAACTGGCCGCTCACCAATGTTTTACGATCGAAAAAACTTAGCGAACTGGAGCGCTGCAATCGATTCGTTTTATATCTCTATATTAGATAGCACGGGTCCGTCCGTGCATCCCCCCTTTGGCGAATTATTGGCACGATTATATTATTATTATTATTGGGCACTATAAAGATAACTCGCTGCGGTATTGCAGGGAAATATAGACCGGAATATACAACACTATGTGTCGATGCAGAATGCGAACCTGGCCCGTTGAGGGCATAGAGAAGACTGAAAACGTAGGCAGCGCAGCGCGGAATCGATCCAAGCGATTTGCTTAGATAAAGAAATGGAGGAAAGAATATATATGGGGCGGCAAAACTGCGGAGACAGCACTCCAGGGTCTGCAGATGGGGGTTGATGGACACGCGACGCCAAGCCCCCCAAAGTATGCAGCGCTGCGTTGAATGTGAACCCGGGAAACCCCACTAGGCGGATGGATGACTTTTGGCATTTTAAATAGGTGCTAAGTGGGTAAAACTCGGCTACAACATGCAATGCAACTTAGAACGTAAACACAAACAAGAAGTACGAATCAACCAAAAACAGTAAAGAAACGCAGCAAACAAAAGGAAATAAACAAACAGGAACACAATAGGCACACGGGTCAGGGGATTGAGAGATAGAGAGAGAGCCGCTTACCTCGGAAATTGTATACTTGCAACAACTTTTGCTGGCAGTAAGCGTGTAAACTATGCAACTGCGTTAATTAGTAGATAAATCATATTTTACATTATTTAGCCAGCAAACGCGAGCGCAAGGCATGTAAGAGAGACATACGAGTTATGACAGTGGATGAATCAGATCAGATAGCACTATGGTTATGGTAGAAATAAAGCCTTAACTAGCTAGCCTCAACCTCTGGCAAGGGGTTTTGGGAATTCCAGGAGGGATACATGGCCGGGGATTAACAATTTAGACATGGGGGAGCGATCGGTCCTTCGTTCCGTCCTTGATCTAGCTAAGAAATTAAAATATTATCTACAGACTCATCGCAACCTGATGGTGTTACGATGTTATGGCTAAGCCCGCTAGCTAGATCGTACAAATATATATTATTACTTATATTTCTACATGTAGAAATGTGTTCTACAACGCCAGTCAAACAGTGCAAGCGTTCGCGACTTGGATAAGCATTATTTACACAAGCGGCATGTAGAGAAATGTGGTCTCTTCTGTTTTTCGTTTTTTGAAATTGCAGCTCCAATTTGGTTTCGATTTCAGTTTAGTTTTATTCATAAAATAGCACAACAATTATATCTCATTTGTATTTATATAATATTATTCCCTCGTTTGTATATTATTTGGTATGCTTTTGAGGTTTTTAATTAACTTTTTGTGTTTTAGCGCGAATCAGGTTCGATCTTCGTGTTTTAATTTTTGTGTGTGTATGTTTGTGTATAAAATATATAACCATAAAACATATGTTTGACATTTCTCTTTACATAAAATCAAATTTGGTTTTATACATATAAATCGGGTTTAGTATAGATATAATAATATTAGGATAAAGAAAAACTGTAGCTTACGTAGCTTGAGCCCATAACAAAATGTCGAACATAAATCGAGTAATAAGAAGATTGGGAAGTAAAACAAAAACCAGGGTTAAATAAATATTCTTGTGTAGAAAATAAATTCGATGAACGTATTATTCGTTGTTTTCGGTTGCAAAATGTTCAAGCTCGTTTGAATTTTGTGTCTAATTGCACATTCCCCGAATGCTGTACATCAGAGAGCCATTGGGTCATGGGGTTGCAGTCGGTTCAGTTAGTTCAGCGGAGATCACATAACTTCACTCCGGGAGAGCAGACAAGGCTCCGCTTTCCAGATCTTATAGATCTTGCGGGGCTTCCTCTTTACGATGCTTCTACTTGGTTAGTGCGGCGGCACTTGCTGTCTCCAGCTTCATAATCTCGTCGTCCAGCAAGTCGCTGATCTCCTGAGTCAGTGCCTGCTCCGTGGTGTTCTCCAGGATCTCGTCCGTGGTGATCTTCTTGCGAATCTCAATGTTAACGGGCGCCGGAGTCTTTGGGAGGGGCGGCGGTGCCGGCTCATCTTCCTCCTCGCTGGCCACGTAGAACTTGGAGTTGTCCACCCGGACGAACTCGTCGGCATTGACCACATCAACGCCGCTCTTGGTGCTGGTGAGCACCACCTTCTTCTCGAGGGTTTCATTCAGAGTGGGGTGCGGCTGCGGCTCTTCATGATGCCCAAAGTTCCTGCGCAGGAAGTCGAATATGTTTTTGGTCTTCTTTTCCTTGACAGGTGGTGGCGCAGGTGAAGGTGGGTTCTCCCGCAGTGTGTTTGGCGAGCTGGGCGGGGACATCTCCTTCACCTTGATCTCCGTCTCGACCAGGTGAGTGCGCGCTATTAGCGGCTGCTCTACGGCTTCCGAAGGTGTTGCGGTCGGAGCGTAACCCGCTCGGCTGATCGAGTCAGTTCCGGAGGCTGAGATACAGCAAGGCTTGGGTATGGGTATTTTGGATCTGCGACCCAGTAGAGGAGTCGCAGGCTTCGAATCGGCCGCCTCCGGCAAGGAGGTCTTCATCATTTGACTGCTGGCTAAGCGCTCCTCCGCAATGATCTGCTCGCAAGTGTCCATCAAGGCCTTGGAGTGGGCGGCCCGGGCACTACCAATCGGCGAGCTGGGTCTGTTCGTGATCACGGAATTCTTACTGGATCTATCACACCGCTTTACCTCCTCTTCGCTGATGTCCTGGAAGCCAGTGGCCGGCACTGGGGACTTCTTCACATCGATGCTGTCGCAGACGGGCTCCTGAGCCGGGGCCAGACAGTCGAGTAATCCGGCACACAAGGCGATGTCCTCCTGGCTGGGCTCCTCCTCCAGCTGCTGGCGCTCTTCCCTGGCCGCCTGGGACTCCTTCTTCCCGTCGCACTTCTTTACCAGGTCTTCGGTGACATTCTGGTAGCCCGTGCTGGGCAGCGGTGATTTGGTCACATCGATTCTATCACAGGGCGTCTCCTTAACAGCCAGCTGCTCCAGTCTTTTAAGATCCTCTTCTGCCATCAGGAGATCTTTCGGTGCCTCTCTGTCCAGGAACTGCTGGCACAGGGCAATTTCCACGGATGGTGAAGTGGGACGCGAGGAAGCCAACTTGAACAGACTGGACTCGTTCGGGGAACAGGCCTTCAGGGCTGGCATTTCACACGGTGAAGATGTGTGCAGGTACAGTGAATCGTTGGGTGCGAGGGGATCCAGCGGTCTGGTGGCCTGAGACGGGTTTCCCTTCTTCGGAGGGGAGTGCACTATCGCCTTGGTCTGACACACCACTGGAGCATAGTCCCCGGAGCTGCGATCCACCACGTCCAGCGAGGGAAGCTCTATCTGAGCTCGCTTCAAGGGCTTCGGAGAAGCCGGTGGCGTGATCTGGGGAATGCGGCTCCTGGGCAGAGGTTTGGGCGACATGATGGGCGAGGTAAGCGGAGTGGAGTCACCTTGGCTGAAGCAGTTGGACAGGGCCTTCACCGTGTTCGGTTTCGGCAGTTCATCGGGATGAACGATGGTCATGGGGGGCGCACACATTACCACCTCTGGCGGAGGAATTGCCACTTCCTTGGAAGCTGGCTGCTCAATCCTCACCGACCTCTTGGGCGGAGCTGGTGGCGTTGGTGGCTTCTCCAGCTGCCTTGAGTTGAAAATCTCCACGCGACCATTGATGCTAAATTGTTGAGGCGTGGACCCGGAGCCCGGGGGAGAACTAACAGGGTTAATCTGAGCAGCCCTGGGACTCCCGGCTAATCTCACGGACTTCGGAGACATGGGCGGCTTGCCCAGGGGACGCGGTATTTGAGTGGGAGTCGGACTCGAGGGTGCTGGTATTGGCTGTGGCTGTGGCTGTGGTTGTGGTTGCGGTATGGATAAAGGCGGTGAAGGTGCCGGGGGATTCACGGGCTGGGTCGGTGGCTGCTTGGTAAAGTCAAAGATCTGAGTAAACTGACCGGGCGACGTGACTGGCTCCCCGACCTCTTTCAAATCGTCGTCGTTTTGAAAGGTTTCCTTGAACATTTTAAGCAAGTTGCGATGATGAACCATTTCATTGGAGGGCTTTCTACGCAAGTTACAATTGGGATTCGGATTGGGATTGGGAACGGGAGTGGGAGTGGGGCCAGATTTGGACACCGACACCGCTGAAGCAGCTACTACATCATCACAAGGACTTATCTTAGCGGATTCGATAAAATTGTTAGTAGAACTTACACTAAATTCCATGTCCCGCAATGGAGGAGCTGCTGCCTGATTGGCCGCTTGAATTGGAGCTGGAGCAGCTGACGACGATGACGGTGATGATGACGAGGGCTGGACCGAGGGTCGAGCCGGTGACGGCGGCAATGGCGATGGGTTCAGATCGGTCAGCTCGTCGAACTCCGCCTCGATTTGGTTGACCGCATTGGCAGCCTCCTCCAATTGGCGCTCCTCGAGAGCCAAGGCGGCGATGGCAGCGTTGAGTTGCTGCTGTTGCTGCTGCAGCTCCTCAGAGGTGTCATCCTGGATGCCGCTGTCATCGTTGGCGGATGCCGCTGGTGGCTCCTCTATGATCAGAGCTGGTGGAGCTGCGGTCGGCGGAGAGGTCACCGTTGTCTGCTGGGCGATATGCTGCTCCTTCTTATGCTGCTGTTGCTGCTGCTGCTGCTGACGCATGCGTTCCTCCTCTCCTCTCATGATCTCCAGCTGGCGGGCATCGATGAGGGCCACCAGTGGCGGCTTCTTCTGATCCTCTTTGGTAACGGACTGCTGCAGGCTGTTCAGGCGCTGCTTGAGTGGCGGCACCGGCACATCCACACTCTTGCTGGAATTGAAAGCGTTGCGCTGCTGCTCTAGACTCTGCATCCGATCCCGAATGCTGGAGATGTCGCCTGAGAGGCGCTTTACCTCTGGCTTGAAGCCAGCCGGGGCTCCGCTGTTCCCATTCGTCAGGCGATCCCGCAGCACCACTTTGGGAGCAGAGGATGCACCTCCGTGGGAGCCGCTCGACTTGGCCTGCTCGAAGATTTCCTTGCGCTTTGAGATGTCCACCTTTGGCACATCCACCTTCTGTTTCTCCACGCCTTCCTGCGTGTCGCTGGGCGAGGTCACCTCGAAGCCGCTCAGACGGTCCTCGATCTTGGAGCCGCGCCGGGTGGGATATGCGATTGGTTCGCCGTTCACCTTGCCGTTGGCATTGGCGTTGCCATTGCTGCTGGCCCTCTGCACCCGCTGCTTGTAGTCCTGGATAGCTCCCTCGTAGGTGTATTCACACGGATCTGGAGAGCTGGCTGGCGCCGTGCTGGAAGATGTGTCGTATCCCGGCGAGGAGATGTACTCCCTTCCCACTGCCCTGGAGGCATTCGATGTGCTCGCCTGACCAATGGCCACTCCGTTGCCGTGGTTGCCATTGCCTCCGTTGCGGTTGATGTGATTTTGCTGCTCGTCCACATTGCGGGACGCTGCTCCCACAGCTCCAGCGGCGCCAATGGCCTTGTCCAGTTCGGCGGCATTGTCACTCTGCGGAAGGAACCATGATGGAGATTAAATCGCAATATTTGAATTATTAAAAGAAAGAGTAATCAACGAATCAGTCAACCTGATGATATTATATACTAATTGTTTTCTAGAGGCTCCCTTGGAATAATTCTTAGATTTATTCATTTTAAGTATTGCTAGCCCTAAAATTGTATTTAAACCATTTACGACGTTTTCTGCCGCCGTTTTTCTCACAATTGCTCACAATGATTTGGCCTTTCTCACACTTTGTCTGCCTTCCATTTAACTTTCATTTTCCCCTACTAAATTTCCCTTTCTTGGCTGAGATTCTTGCCGATCTCTTGACACTAAAACCTATTCCTAGGGGTCCCGTGATGCCGTGAACTAACATAAATTTTCCACATTTTACGGCATTATATTTTACGGCCTGGCGACAAGCGCGTCTAATTGCTCAATCCGCAGCTCAATCTTTTGCTCAATTTCAATTTCAATCCCAATCTCCGCTGCTCGCCGCTCATTGTTTATTATTTATGATTATGATTTTATTGTGGCGGTGCTGGTGCGCGCATTCGATTAATAAACCATTTGTGTTTATTAGCCCGCGTCGCATCGCTTTGCTGGCAGCCAACACTTTCCAACGAGGCTTCATTGCATTGGCCAATTGAAAGCTTCGGCTGAGGCTTTGGATTTAGCGGCGAAACGATGGTAAATTAAATTTAATTGTTAATTTGTTGTAATTGCTTATAAACGTCGCGACAAGCGCTGATAGCAGACGGGGAAAAAGACGAAACAAAATGGCCAAGAAATGGACTGAGAGTGGAAATCGTGCTAATGATCATGGGTGTTACATTGACCCCCATTTCGCGGGTCTTTGCTCGTACTCACCATAACACTATTATTGTCGTAATCCTCGGACATACTGCTCTTGCCGCTGGCGCTGCTCGTCCCGATCCCCAGGTCGCTCAGATCATTCGTTTCATCCTCATTGTAGACGGCCAGGGAAGCCAGCTTGGCACGGCCCCGAGGTCCACCCCTTTCGGCTCTGTTGAAGGATAGGGTTAGACTGGGTTAGATAAATGGTTTAAGCATGTTGCGCTAACAGGAAAGTCAAACGAAATTATTGCCAATTGCGAATAGTAATTGATTCCAAAATTGTGCATTTAAGGAAAGGAGGATCTCGTTCTTAGCGGCAATAATTTCAGCAACTTCATGTTTAGGATTCATTTTTCAGCTCTCGGACGAATTTAGGAATTGTACTTGCCTCTCCTCCATCATTTCGGTGAATGTCTTCGATTTCCGCCGCATGCGATCATGCTCCTCCAGCTCGAGCTTCTTCGTCTCCACCACACGATCGATGATGTGCTCGACACGTTTTCGCCTTGACGATTTCCAATTGTCAAGGTTCTGTTTTTGTGAGTTCGCCGGTTATTATTTATTGTTTGTTGTTTGTCACCGGTTCGTTCGGTTCGTTCGGGCCGCATTGTGGGTCGTGTTTTGTTTTGGGGCAGAAAAAGGTAGCGAAAGTTAGCATAGAAAACATCGAATGGGCAGACGTGTAAGTGTAAAAATTGTCGCCGTATTATTCGCATTGTGGAAGTGGAGAGCAAAAGTTTCTTTTGATGGCAATTAAAAAGTTTTGAAGCGACGCGGCTGTTCGGCTGCGGAACTACGTGACAAAGGTGAAATGCTTCCGAGGCGCGTGAACTTCGCTCAGTTTCGACTGCCACGACTGCTCGACTTCCATCAAAAATTTCGAAAAACGTTTTGCATGACTCAGAGAGATGTGCGATTGTTCAGATTGGAAGGGGAGATTTGCTATTATCTATGGTGGATTCTTGTGATAATTTCATTAATAAACACAACCGACTCTATATCTGGTGGGTACTTTCTTAATGACTAACGTCTGCACTATTATCAATCATGTCGGTGTTCTTTTATTTCCTCGTTTTCTTAACAGTTGTGAGAGCTTCCGGTGGCCAGCTTCGTTTGTTTTATCGATCTGGGATTCTAAATAAAAATGTCTTCTTCCCCGTTCGGTGATTAACAATCTTTCGCACAGGCGGCCAAAACAGAAGAAAGCCATTACACATTTTAAGACCATGAAACCGACATTTTCGACTTCCTTTCCCATCGCAAAGTTCGAAAACGCTCTACGCATTTTAAGAGGGCTTTTTGTTCGAATTTCGGTTTACGTTTTCTTTTTGGCACAAAAGTTATGTCTGGGAACATATGAAATTGCGATAGACATTATTGGTCGACCAAATCGACCAAAGCCACTTCAAATGCAACGACTGCATCGCAATTGCTGATTAGGTAATGAGTTGGGAGGTACAGTCACGTCAAAGGCAGCATTTCGCTGGGGTTATGGCAGCGGCAAATTTGCATGTAACACACAGCACACACCAATAGAAGCGGGGGAAAACTATCAACAAAATGTAATAGTTGTGATTATGCAATATCTTTTTTGTCCGCTAACGGAGGGACGTGCACTGGAAACTGGAGCGGCCACAACAAGCCAACGTGTGCCATGTGCCATGCCCAAGTGGTTTCGCTTTAGTTTTGGCCGCGGCGATGACTTTACAGAGGCCAGTGAAAACAAACAGGAAAGAAGGCGGCCAGCTTAATGGGTAGAAGATTGCAATACCCTATTAAATCTAACAAATAGCAAATACTAAGTCGGCTAGATACTAAGAGATCTGATCTGTTATCCATATAAATAAAATTTTACCTCTTAATTGCAGATAAAATGATTTCTGCAGCATAGAGGACCCTCAAACCTTAGGTCTCAATATAGAGATTTGGTACTTTAATTATAAACAAGAAAGGAAAGCTAACTTCGGGCGGAGCCGAAGTTTATATACCCTTGCAGAATATTCTGTAAATTATATTTTCCAAATTGAATCATATGATGCATTCTTTACACCTATACTTCCTTTGAATTTGACATATCTACCCTTTTTTGTCTGGCCTTTTTTATAATGCTGGGATTACATTACAACATACAAAAACCGATTAATCAGATATATGGCAGCTACAGGATATAGTGGACCGATCCTTATTCAATTTGGTAGGTCGGAGCAATCAGCCGGTCTTTACGCGAAATTATTTGAAAATAGAAGTTTAAACTTTATATGACAGCTATAAGATATAGTCGGCCGATCGTTATGAAATTTGATAGGTCGGATCAACTGACCAAATATATAATATGTACGAAGTTTTTCTTTTCTATCTTCAAAAACACAAAAGATGGGCAATTTTCGATTTTTCAGTTATATTATTATATCTATAGCTATATCTTATAGTCGGCCGATCCTGATAAAATTTGGTTTGTCGTAGTATTTTGCCAAAAATAGCTTTCTTACTAAATTCTCTAACTCTAAAAACACCGAAGTTATACCATTTCCGATCAATCAGTTATATGGCAGCTATAGGATATAGTCGGCCGTTCCGACTTATATACTGCGTGCAAAGGAAAGAAGGGTGTGTGCAAAGTTTCAAGTCGATAGCTTTAAAACTGAGAGACTAGTTTGCGTAGAAACAGACAGACGGACAGACGGACAGACGGACATGCTTATATCAACTCAGGAGGTGATCCTGACCAAGAATATATATACTTTATAGGGTCGGAGATGTCTCCTTCACTGCGTTGCACACTTTTGACCAAAATTATAATACCCTCTGCAAGGGTATAAAAAGGGAACTTTGATGTGATTTCTTGTATTTTAAATGTACTAAATAAGTAGATTTTTTTGAAAGACACACTCAGAAGTACGAAAACTAAATACTTTAAATACAAAAAACATGCCATTGCGGCTTTGCTTAAAAACTCTGTCTAGCTCATTCCTTTGATATTTCTTTCGAACTATAACGATAATACAATTCATACAGAGTATACAAATACCACGTCTAAGCATTTAGAAATTTGTCACGACTTTAAGATCGAGTGGGAGTTTCCTCTCGATCGGTATGATATATGATCCGGACTTACGTTCTGCCACTCCTCGGGCTCCTCCTTCTTCACCTCCTTCAACTTCTTGACCTCCTCGGCCTTCTTCAGCTGCTGCTGAGCGGTCTGGTATAGGTTGCAGGGCTTGATCTGGACGAACTGCATCGGATTCTTCGACGGGGCTGGCGGCGTGGGACGCGTCACTCGTGCCTTGGCCACGTACGATGTGGGATCTGGCGAGGTTGCGGACTGCAATTAACGATAAATGCAATAAAATTTGTAATTAGCATGAATTGCTTTCAATTGAATGGAGTTGCCTGGACCGAGCCGAGAGGGGAATCAAGATCGAGATCGAAAGTCAAATGCAAATGTCAGCAGTCCGATGTCCAGGGTGTGGAGTCATTGTTATTGCTTCCATATTTACCAAGTGTGTGGGCAGCCTGTGCCTATATGTGCTCTTAAATCCTATTAAGTATTTTGCTTATTAAGCTGGCAGGCGAACTGCCGCTGCTGCCGCTGCGGTTGTTGCCGTGAACTGCCTTTAATTGCATAAAATATTCAGCAACGACTTATATGGACATTCTGATTGGCTAAATACTCCGGCCAAGCCAAGGAAAACCTTGAGTCCTTAAGTGATTTGTTTTGGCGAAATATTTACAATATTCGAAAGTTTATGTAAGCTCTGACGCTGACTCAGATTTATTTACGAGATGTTCACTAAAAAAATGTTAAACTACTTTACGCCATGTGTTTGATTTACTGGGCTGTAAACTGAAACCCACAGCTATCGAGTTAGCTGGAACCTAGAATAGGTTTAAGTAATAATTCTCTCTCTTCGCTAAGCATTCTGAGCAACCTACAAGCGCTTTCAAAATTTTATGTTCTTTTTCTGTTCTATTACTTTCTGCTTTCATCTATTGTGTGCTTTTACTTTTTAACTGTTGGCTTCAGAGGTTTCAGAGCCGTATTTCAAGTGCTTTGAACCGCCAACCCCTCCACATATGCATAGGTGCATTTAAAGCATGAAAGTATGAGTATGCGTGACTGTAAGTGGCAAAAGTCAAGCGATGCTTGGCCACCCATCCATAGCTCATTGTCCGCAAATACTTCCGTCAACGAAAATGTTCTGGAATCTAGAACTTAGATGTGGAAACCCAAGGCCTAAGGGTGTTCTTATGGGGATTTACAATTTGTTGCTCTATTAGAATTAGGAATCACCAAAAAGCACTTGCAAAAGCAAGCGCAGTAAAAAAATACTTGATAAATGGTTTTAATTATAAATATGGTCGTTATTCATCTTGTCGTTATTCATTTTATTATTGGCTATATCTAGATAAACCAAAATGTGAAAATTTTTTACAAATATTCTTTTGGCTTAGTGATATTCTTCGATTAAGGTAATTTCCAAATTGTGCAATATTTTATTTAAAGTAAAAAAAAGTATTATCCGATAAGCCTTATCGACTCTCGAAATAAATATCCATCTATCATGAGGTGAGGACCCCAATCGATATTAAGAACAGGGCTTTAACTCACCGATTTCTTTCCGCAACCATTTGTGTCGCCACCATTTGTGGACGTGGCCGATGTGGACATGAGGTCCTCGCTACCCTCTTGCATGGCATCCTGTTCGGTGGCCTCCATTCTGGTGCCGAGTGCTACTGCAACCTGTCTCTGGGCAACTGTCGCCTGGCGCTGGCGTTTTCCGTAACTCTGCTTTCCGTTTGGGTTTCCTGTGTGCTTCGGACTGAGATGGGGTAACAGATGGGCTCTGCTCACATGGCAGCGGACTCCTACGCGGGTTCTTCGGCCCCTGGTCAATGGATCAGCATGTCTCCGAGCTCGAGAATTGATTCCGTCTCAAAAGCGATGTGGCACCACACATGCACATCGGGCGGGGGCCACGGAGGTGTCCGATTTCATTAGCTGCAAGATAAGAGAAACACCTTATTGAGTACCACGGACACATATTATTAAAAAGCTGCTGGAACTTAAGTGCCGGACTCGCCTGGCAGCCATTAACCCCGACCCCTTCCCGAAGAGCGAGTCGGCAGGTGTCTGCGTTGAGCTGAGCCAGTTTCTGTCATGGAAGATCCGTGAAGGATCTGGGGAAATGTCTCTGGCATTTCCTCAACTGGCAGCTGAACAATGCTCGAAAAGTACAGCGTGGAGTTCAATTAACATTCATCAAAGTGCATCCATAAGATGCTTTATCTAATTGTGCAACTTGTGTCTGAGTGGATGAGGCTCTTGCTCTGTCAGTGGCTGTGTCGAGCCTCAGCTCTGGCTGCCACATCCACTTGCCTGGGACCCACACGCTGGTATGCGGGTCAATCTTATAAACTTCTGCCACAGTCATCACCGTCATCATGCACATCTTACATCCCCATCCATCCACATAGTCATCCGCATCGTTCGTCATCCATCAGCTTGCCTACGAGTCTTCCCATTCTGTATGTTTTCCTATTTTCCTGCCCTCCATTCCCTCCATGTGACCCGGTATTTTTTGATCGTTTTGCTACGCTTTTCATTCCCTCCTACTAATTAATAACTATTAAGTATTCTGCCGTGCTTCCCCATCTTGTAATCGAGCTTGTTTATTAATTTTGTGAATGCAGCGCCGCATGCCTCGCCTCTTCAAGACTTTCCTAGAAAGTGGGTTCAAAAGGTTGCGGGAAACGCGGGCTACTGCCGTCGGGAGGAGGAGTGGTCGGACCTGTATCTGTCGTAATTATGAGGTTAATATGACAGCTGATAAGTATTAGGTATGCCCATGGCTTCCTGTATTATGGAAAGTAAACACCAAGTCGAAACTGAAGCTGATCATTAGGAAGGAATTCTCTGGAGTCTTGATAGACCGCCATTAGTAGGAAGGTAAAGACCCAGACATCAATTTAAATAATCTACAGATGGAGCAAAGGTTTGTCGCTTGAGAATACTAAATAGTAAAGTTTGGATTCGATTAATTTTAGCCGCTTCGCAGAACTTCTATTGCTACAACGAGATGATTACACTTTTAGATATCTCTTTCGCACACTCGCATGTCAAATTTGATCAGCACACATGCCAGCGTTTTTCAACACTCCCGTCGAGTGAGTGGAGAAGACAGGCACTTCAGATAGAAGACTCGACTCAAGATGGCACGAGGCTAATCAACATGGGCTGTGATCTCCGATGTTGAGCACTCGCCGTTGTTGTTGATGTTGCAGATTTGCTAATTTGCATATAAAATGCAGCGAACAACAAACAACGCAGGCATTAGATCCAACAGATAACTTCAACTGAGAGCCAGCAACAATTAAAGCAAAACTTTCAAATTGTAATAATTAACTTGTGCCCCGAGGTTTTAACCCACTGCAACTGCTGCTAGATCTATGCACAGTTGGAAAATGGCGGAAGATTTACAGGACAATGTTATGAATTTTTTGTTACCTTAAAGAGTTGTTTAAGTCTGTGTAGCTATGTCTCTGCTTGACTTAAAATTCTTTGAAGTATTTAAAGGTCAAAAGGAGTAAGCAAAGTGTTAAGCTGTAAAAGTATTCTACGTTTTTTCTTTTAGTGCATTCGACTAGCCTAACGACAAAAAAAAACACGGCGACAACAAGGCAACAACTTCAATGGATAACTTTAATGACCAGGCCAACGACGTCGGCAGAAAATTGCAATAATTTAAATTAAACAGAAAGCCAAAGCTTGACTTACCTTTTACATAAAAAAAACCCACCAACTTTCCCAAGCGTGGCTATGCTTGCACCCGAGTCTCGGCGCATTAGCAATAATTATTAAGCGAACAAAATGATAATTAGATAAAATGGCTCTGAAAAAATCGGCGTCGCAGCTTATCTCAATGGCGCCAATCGAGACCAGACGCGAGCCAAGATCGGGACTGAGCCGAGGCGGTAACGTTAGATGGATATGTCTCAGCAATAACCCCAGCTCCGTTTTGTCGGCTTTCAGCTATAAATTGTATCAAGATGTGTTTCTAAGGGGCCCAGGCGCTGCATTAATTGATGATATGGCGACTATGATGATGGCGGTGCCTCGAGAACCGAGAAATAGTGAGAGATATTCGCAGGGAGGGGGAATTCTTCGCGTAAATGCCACGCAATTGTCTCTGCCGTTGACTTTGGGCCTGTGTTTTCGCTAATTAGCAGCAGCAGCAGCAGCAGCAGCAGTTAGAGACACTTCAAAGCGTCGATTGCCGCCGCCGTTGAAGAAAAGCCCCAAGACAAAGATCCGTACAGAGTTGTTTTGCAACTGCAAACAAGGGCAAGGCTTTGAGGGATCTTAGCCTAGAAATATCTTGCATATTTATATTTCTAAAGAACCAAGAATTAAAATGTACAATTTGAATTAAGGAACTATTAGTGATAGTCACAAAAAAATTATGTTTTTTGCTGGCTCAACGAATGTTTGCATTGAACAAGGTCAAGACAAAGCAATCTTAGTCTTGAACCCAATGGAACCTTCTACCTGATCTAAGTATGTTGATGGAACTAAATAAACTTATAATAATTAGTGTTTTTTCTGGAACTTCTTAAATTCTAACTTAGACCCACAACAGAGCATAAGTGTTTGCAAATATTTTTCTATATCTGAATAATGACTCCCATCCTTGGCCCCATCTCGAGATGAGATCTTGGTGGATCAGCATATTACAGGCACTCTATCACAACAAGAAGCTTCTTGGCTCCGTGGTGTTTGCCAGCGTCTAATGCGAAAACAAATAGATATCTGTGGCTCTGGAAGAGAAGGCATTGTGTGCTTGTTACTTGGAAGACGACGAACAAACAATAAGCAGACCGCTCTGTAAAAGCAAAATATCTAATTAAATATTTATCGAGGATTTCGATCTAAAGAGGGGCAAACGTATTAGCTTATCAGCCGAGTGAAATCTAGATTATGAAGCAGTATATGCCAGAACAATGGGCCGGACCTGTGTGTTTCCCCGGGGTCTGCAGGGAAAGCAAATAATATCCGTAGTTACACTGGTGGCTGCCGCTTAGATAAGCGACTCGACTCCACGCTAATGATCTGCTGAGCGGAGCGAGCGCATTAAAATGGAGCCGGCGACACTTTCCAGTAACCACGATTCGGTAACCAAGCAAAAGTGGAGCAGCTCGCACAGCTGACCAGCTGGAAAGTGGCATTGTAATAAATGATTAACGTGACTTTAACTTAAAATTATGTTTCAGCCGAACGCGGCGGCCATACTCGCTCGTTGAAAAGTGTGAAAAAGAAAAATCATAGTGGAGTGGGTGGAGTGGGTCGGCGCTGGAAAATCACCGCTGGACACACAGAGGAGGCGTCGGGTAGTGGATAGTGGGTAGTAGGTACTTGGTACTGGGTGGCGGAGACGAGATGGTGTCAAGCTCCGTTAGCTGCCGGCCAGTGACACTAATGACATTCAAATTGTTGCGCCAAAAGAAGCCATAAAAATAAAGCAAGAAAACCCGAAGAAAACAAATCAAAGCGCGAACCGAGAAAGTGTCTGCAGCACTGAGAAAAATGCATTTAAATCGATCAATAATCGGAATACACATATTAAAAAGAGATCTTAAGCTGCATCCAAATGTTATAACTTCAATTCTATTCTAGAACTGCCTTTAATCCATTATATCCATTATACATTTGGAAACAAAATCCCCTAAAATGTACATCAGCTTAGAAATACCAAATTAGCTAAATATATATAATTTTAGCTCAGGGCTGCCATCGATCTAACCTAGATTTGACGAAAAAGTCTAATTTCTTTTGGTGTAGGTCCAAGTTCCCGTTTCAATCTGCATTCCCCGAACCCGAATCCGATTCGCCATCTGAATCCGAGCTCGAGGCGTGGAATTGAAAGTGTCGCCGTTTGTTTTTGTGGTCGCTGATGTGCAGCCATCACTCACGAACCGAACCCAGCAGCTCACCAATACTCAAAGCCACCTTCCAACACCACCACCACCACCCCCTCCGGTGGGGCTGCGAGCTGGCTCATAAATCGAGACGACGGCCGTTTCGTGCGCTTCAATGAATGCTTTTCTTCGTGGCCACAAGTTACGTGCATCCGCGAGATATCGGGCACATTAGGCGACAGGCCGGGCCAAAACATATGTACATGCACACCATCCTCGGGCATTTCGATTCACTGCTTGTTTTCACTCTCCCGGGGGTTGTGTAATGACTGAGGAGGGGTCAAAAGATGTCAGTCAATGAATTATTTGAATGTGCCAAAGAAATGAAATTGCTAAAGTGTTCTTAAATACTTAAGCATGATGAACATCACAAGCTGTTAACAACTTTATGATCTTTTTGCAAAAACTAATAGATTCATACTTTATAGCGATATATCCACCTAGCAAATTTAATAATAATTATCAGCCACGAATCAGCCATTTTTAAGTGCATCGAATGCAAATCGCTGACGAAAAGAAAAAAAAACAGAAGATTTTTTCTGTAGATTCCGTGATAAAATGATTGAAATGTACAAAATGCATATTGGAAATCTATTTTTACCCTTTTGTTAGAGCCACGACTGTTTTTTTTTTTCGTTTGGCCCACTCATTTTTCGATTGCAATAATTGAAATATCTTTCAAGCGTGGCCAGAAAACAACAAAATGGAAAGCGAAGTGTGAAGTGAAGTCTCGAATGGGTTTTCAGCTCGAGTTGGAGTTTTGGTCTTGGTCTTGGTCTTTGTCTTTCGCTGCTGCTTGCCTTTCCAATCTCGGCAATGGCAATCTCGGTATGTTAGAGGTATATCATTGTACATAGCTGGGCAATTATCACGCTGCCGCGATCTGAGCGTCGATCTCAGAAAAACATACCCAGCGCGAACTGTTCGACAATTGGACACGCAAAATTTTCAGTTCATTAACATTTCAATATCGATAAGGCCGAAATGCACTTTCGCTCCGCTGAGATAAAATCGACGTCAATTGAAAAACGGTGCGAGTACATTTGTATCTGTATCTGGAAATCGCCATCTGAATCTGTGACTTACTGCTCGGCAGCGTCAGCGTCAGCGTCGGCTTATGTTAATTATAGTTATTGACTTATCGTGGCACATTCTTCTTGTGCTGAGTTGCAATTTGTAGTTGCTTGCCAGTGACATGCATGTCTCTATCTCTGCCAGTGCACAGACGAAAAATATAACCTACAATATCCAAAAGATACACCTCTCAGGCAGCTGCTAACCTATGCTTCCCAGATTCAATTGGAAAGCTCATTAAAGTTAAGGCACACTTTTCTCGCGGTGCAGAAACTACGGCCTGGTCTATCCAACTCTATCCGGAGGCACAAAAGTTTGCCAAATCAGCAGGAAAATTGCGAAAAATCAAGCAAATGAAAGGAAAACCAACAGTGTACAGAGTGCGCCACTTGCATTCTAGCGGCAATTTGATTTGAATTTCGGAGCGTTCGTATCTGTATCGCTGAGATATAGTTAGTTAGATATAAGGCCAACTGCCGCCCGGTGCCAGCAATTGCCAGCAAATTGTTTTGCCATCTGTATTGTATTTCCTTTGGGGATTTTTTTTGGACTGTGTGTTTATTTTACATTTATTTTATATTATTTTTTTTCTGAGACTGATCTCTGAACTCCACTCGCTTCATTAGCCCAAAGACAAGACTGGAAACCCCAGCCCCAATGTCAGACAGTCAAATTTCTTCATTAATAATAGCGACTATAACCGCGGTGGGTTGTTTAATCAATCCCTCGGCCCTCGGCACACGCTCACTTTTCTGTCTGACCCATTTCCCGCTCCAACAGCAACGAAGGCCCCGGCGAAAAGTTATTTTATTTGCATTAAAAATGAGTTACATGTTAAAAATTTAAATTCGTACACACCCACCAGAAGTCAGAGAGCCAGAGCCGTGGGACACGCCTCTCAGACCAGCCCCGGCCCCGAAAGAACTTACAGCAGAAAAGGTTGCCCGAGAACATGCCGAGCCTGAAATTAAAATTGCATACATGGATAACACGGCTTGGATTTATAAATCGACTTTGTTTCAAGCCGTGACGGAATGTTCAATTCGATGTGCCAAAGTGAAGAAGCCAGGTGAAAATCAAATAACTTCCAGCAATAATTTGCCACAATTTTATCACACATTCCATTTTAACGTGAAAATATTTAGGATGTATGGGAATCCTGTAATTACATGCCATATATTACTAATTACAGATCCCAATAGTTAAATTAGATTTCCTAATGTATATATAAGCGGATTATGAAATATCTAGTTTAAAAACTATGATTAATTTAACAGATTTATATTACACATATCTGGAAGAAGAGCGTAGAGTATTTAAATTTCATTATTTTATCTACGACGCTTGTATGTTGGCTTTGATCTCTCACCAGTGGGTTAAAAACGAAACAAACCGACGCATGCGTAGGCCCATTTTTCATTGTTGTTAAGGTTTTGAGGCTAATGTCGTCGTTTGTATGGGGCGAGAGTTCCCGCCGACTCTCCGCATGGCGACTACGACCGAGTCCGGTGGCCAGAGCAGCTGCTCCACGCCGAGTGGACCGAGTTTAAACAAACTGCGGATACCATGCACCACCCCTCGAAACTGCCGGTGGCTCGGATGCACATGTGCAGAACACATGCAGGATGAAAGCAAAGCGAACTAAACTTATTTTCGTGCGCATCGCTGGCCAGGCAACAGAAGCCAACGCACACCAATTGTTTGGGACCACGGTTTCGAAGCCGGAGTGCTGGGGGTTCAAAATTGGCTGCGGGGTCCACTGAATGAATTAATTGTTGCCGCCATTCTGATGAATTAGCCCGCTTCTGGTGGTAAGATTAGTTCAGAGTCCAATTTTGGAGGCAGTGAAAAGCATTATTCCCATAATGCTATAATATAATTCAGATTAAAACAAAATCATCGGCTTAGAGTTCAGTAAATTTAGATCAAATCAACTTCATTTTATTTTAAATAATGATTTAATTTCGACACACTTAATTTCCGATTAAGACTGCTTTTGAAATCAACAGAAATGTCATTAAAAAGCTTAGAACTTGGGAAGTTTAGTTAAAATGTGCATCAAATGTCGGTAGGCATCATGAGAACCAGACAAATCTCTGTGGGTTTACTCCTGACTTTTCTGTTTGTCCTACAACCCAATTTCATTGTGAGTGAAGCATTTCCGTTCTTAAATTTATTCTAAATGAATTCCAGAGTCCTGCCAGGTTCAAGTTCACCAATTTCGTTTGCGATTCTATTGATGAGTCCGTGATTTTGGTGCACACGTGTCGCCTGAAGGCAGTTCGAAGGGACAAAACTACACTTAATTGCAATGGCACTCTTCTAAAATCAGTCAACAAATGTCGGGTTCACGCTCAGATTTTCAAGAGGGCCAATGGTTTCAAGCCGTGGCTTTACAACATCACCGTCGAGGCCTGTCGATTCTTGCGAAAACCCTACGAAGCGCCTGTGATACTAGTTTTTAATTTATTTAAACCATTTTCAGGCTTTAATAAGACCTGTCCCTACGAGGTAAGTTGCAGAGAAGGTGCAGTCGATAGGTCACATAAAAATAACCAAATAACCAAGTAACCTTTAAGGGTTCAGTATATGTAATGGGATTCCATCTCATGGCAGAGCAAATTCCAGTTCCTCTTCCCTCTGGCGAATACCTAATTCAAATAAAGTGGTATGTAAAGAACGTTATCGTGATCTCGACTGGCATATATTTCTCATTCGAAGAGAATTTGACATAGCGATAAAATAATGCTGAAACTGTAATAGTCAAATGATACAAATTGGGTTATAATTTGCCTTTGTCATTGGTCCTAACTAATTGTAGTTACCAAATTATTCATTAAAATTGGCATTCAACCAAGACTATAGCTAATGATTTTTATTTTATTATCATGAAGTACAGATCAGCGCGGGGGGAACTACAGTAAACGTATTGCCACTCCTGGTGGCATATTACTTTCGAATCTGTCTCCGTTGTAAGAGACTACAAAACCTCTACGAACCTCTGATAATACTCGTTTACAACCTATTTAGGCAGTTCTCAAACCTCAATTCGCCATGTCCCAACGAAGTACGACATTTCAAACTTTCAAATATCATTAAAATAATTAAATCGTGTTACAGGATCCAGTCTACGGGGTTCCACCTCCTAGGGTCACAGATTCTAGTTTCACTTCCTTCCTTATGGTATTCCTATAAAATACTAATAATTTCCACTGGCATATATTTTTCATTCGAAGAGAATTGGCAATGACCCCTACTTTTTTGCATTCTTCTAATAAAATAAACAAAAAGAAAATCATCTTAAGAAGGTTTCAACTTTCAATTTTCTTGTATCCCTTTAGCTATCTGTATTAAAAAGTTAATTGTAACATTGCCAAAGATATTAACTTTAACCCGAAATACAGTGCTTTAGATTTTTTTAAATTTGTTAAAAAATTCGCTTCAAATGCCTAAAAGCATATTCCTATCTTAAATTATTATGTATTATTCTGTATTATACATGGAAATTTGATAATAATGGGTATTACAAATAAACTTTAACAATATATTGGGAAATAGTATACAAATTATTTAATGCAATAGAAAATTAAAACCTCTAAATGAAAGCTTCTAGAGTCCAAAAGATCCGGCTCAAAAGACCAATGCTTTTAAGGGAGTCACTTTAATTAGTAGGAGCACAAGATAATCAGTCATCCGATAAGAAAAGTTTTTTTTTCTTCTAAAAATAAGTTTGCACAGACTACTATTGACCGAGACTTCTATTGATTAAGGTGAAAAACGTCCGCCTTTAATAGTAAGGAAGTTGTTAAAGCCACGTGCATTAATTATAATTGGTTTAAAATTTAAATTGTTTACTTATCTACTAATAAGGCAAAATATGAACCAACTGCAATTACAGGAAATTTAAATGATGAATTTTTATATAAAATTGGAGCGATTTAGAAGTCATGCTTGATTTCAGTGGCTATTGACCAATGATTCTGAATTTATTGTTCATACGATGCGGTTCTCATTTTTAATATGTGTTGCATTAGGCGCATTTCTTTCAGAAAGATTAAACGTAAGTTGAACAATTGTTTATTAGAAGTAATAGTAAATTTAACAATTTCAGGAAGCGGTAGTTTTTAAGTTCACAAACTTTAAATGCGCGACCTATAACGAATCCTGGTTTGTCTTCCACAATTGTCGCCTGAAGGCCGTGGGTCGGAATAAGGTCATTCTCAACATGAACGGGACCATACTGCATCCGGCGCACCATATTATAATGCATTATCAGGTTTTCAAAAAAGAAAGTGGGTACAAACCATGGTTACTGGATAGTCCAATGGACGCATGTCGGTTCCTGCGCAAAAAGTATGATCCATTTGGAAGCATCCTTTATAACCTTTTTAGAGACTTTTCTAACATTAATCATACATGCCCCTACATGGTAAGTTTCTTATTCGATCTTCGTAAGTGAAAACTTATATAATACATTTTTTTTTTCAAAAGGGGCCGCAGATTTTGAAAGATTTTTATCTGAGACCCGAACTTCTAATTCTTCCGTTTCCAACTGGCGATTATCTACTGGCTCTTCGTTGGTATTTTGACAAAAAACTACAATTTGATACAAACGTAAGTTTTGTATTTGTGGAGGACCTTGTCAAACATAACCCCTAATGATGCATTGAATTATTATAATGCAGAATCTTAACATATACCTTTCTTTATAACTAGCATATATAACTCAAATGTGGTGTTATCCCACACTAAGGCGGTTAAAAATAAAAACATAAGCGAAATTAGATAGCTGGGAAGAATAATTACCAACGAGAAAGGAAGTTAACCGCAAAACTTTGTATTTTCTTGCAGATTGCAATTGGATTATTAAGAATTAATACAATATAAATATGTATTCAGTTTAAATATGTATTTCAGTTATATGTTTTCAGTTTTACATTTGTATTTTCTCTACATTTACCGATTGCAGCTATATATTTATAGATGTCATAGGAACAATTTTTAGAAAACAATTTTTAACTTTTCGAGTTAATAACATATTTTCATATAATTTGAGGTACGTCCAATTTGAAATATTTTATAATTTTGGT
This sequence comes from Drosophila truncata, assembly GCA_008042515.1. Lineage (NCBI taxonomy): Eukaryota > Metazoa > Arthropoda > Insecta > Diptera > Drosophilidae > Drosophila > Drosophila truncata. Next base: position 42,379 of record VNJQ01005306.1, on the reverse strand, counting down.
TTTTATTTGATTGAAATTGTATGACAAAATATTTAGGAACAACTTTTTTATGTATATTATTTAAATACTTTGGGAGTTATCTATTTAATAATTTGAATTTAAAATCTTATCAGTTTACCTGCCTCAATATTGGAAAATAGACGGATGATTTATTTGTTCTAATTGGTTTTAAAAATATGACTCCAAAGCGTCTTTTTAATATTATTTTCGTATATCATAAGGAAAGGGAATTCGAATTCGTTCATTGAAAAATTAGGGATAAAGTTAAAACTTATTTTAAACAATATAAACGTCAAAAAAAAAATATATATATATATAATTTATAAATGATTAAACTTATAATTTCGACCTTCTAAAACTTAGTTTTTATTTTTAAGTTCTGTTTAGATTTATTTCCATGTCGAATACTGGGTTATCAGACAACTTGTATCTTAGCATATCTTTACTTAAAAAAAAATATTTTAACATTTTTTTTTTTAATAAGAAATAATATTCGGTATCATAGTATACATAAGTTGTTAGAACAGTTAGTAATTTTAAAACAAGTTTGTGCTTTGTTTCTATTAATTTTCCACGACTGTATAGGATATAGGGTGTACAACGACTGACTAAAATGGTAAGCAAGTAGTTTGAGCCACGTGCAATAATTAGATGAAACAATTGCAATTAAAGGAAAATTATATATCACATTGTATATAAAATATGAGCGATTTAGGAGTCATGCTTGATTTCATCAATATTTGTCAATTACTTCATTTTTTGACCATAGACCGATTATTTTAAATTTATAGTTTCAACGATGAGGTTCTCAATTTGTATATGTGTTGCAATAGCCACATTTCTTTTCGAACGATTCAACGTAAGTTGGACAATCCTCTGCCTAAAAACAATAAAACCTTTGAAAATCTTAGGAAGCGGTAGTTTTCAAGTTTACGAACTTTGAGTGCGAGACGTATAACGAATCTTGGTTTGTCTTCCACAACTGTCGCCTGAAGGCCGTAAGTCGGGACAAGGTCATTCTCAACATGAACGGGACCATACTGCATCCAGCCCATCATATTACAGTGCATTATCAGGTTTTCAAGAAAGCAAGTGGGTACAAGCCATGGATTATAAAAGGTCAAGTGGATGCATGTCGCTTCGTTCGCAACCATTATGATCCACTTGGGAGCATTCTTTATAATCTTTTTAAAGATTTTTCGAACATTAATCATTCATGCCCCTACATGGTAGGTTTTTTTAATTTTCGCTACTTAAACTTACATAATTCATTTTATTTCGAACAGGGGCCGCAGATTTTAAAAGATTTTTATCTAAGGCAGGAACTTATAATTCTTCCGATGCCAACTGGCGATTATATGCTGGCTCTTCGTTGGTACTTTGACAGAAAGCTACAATTCGATACAAACGCAAGTTTTGTATATGTGGAAGACCTTGTAAAACGCAACCCCTAAGGAGTCAGTGAAATATGTTTCACAATTCAAATGTGGTGTTATCCTACGCTAAGGTGGCTTAAAAAAAAACATTTAAAAGCAAGTTCATTTAACGAGGAAGAACAATTACCACAAATGTATTTAGCTCACTCGATTTCCTAATAATTACAGAATAATTGCAATAAAAGGAAGTAATATTAAATGGGAAATTAGAGCGAACAGGCAATTCATTCAGAGATCAGCAACATTAAGTACAATGCGGTCCGAATTGATCATTCCGGCACTTTTCGGAGTGTTTTTAGCGTTCAACATGTCACTAAACGAAAGTACCTTTCCATAATACAAAACAATCTTTGTAGGATGCGGTCATCTTTGAAATCCAAGTCCAAGTTCACAAATTTCGTTTGTGAAAGCTTAAATAAATCCTGGTTCGTTCCACAACTGTCGCCTTAAAGCCGTGAGTCGAAACAAGGTTCTGCTCAAAATGAACGGAACTGTCCAGGTCTATGACATACACCTTCATGTTTTTATACCTTACGGTGGTTTTTCAAAAGAAGGCTCAGTTTGACACAAATGTCAGTATTATATTTGTGGAAGATCTTATTAAGAACAATTATTTAAATAACATCTCATAAGTAAAAAAAATGTTCGCATATGAAAAACCCACTGCAAAAATTAAAAACAAAATCTAAGACTTAGAAAATTATTTGTTTAATGTAAATAGAAAGACTGCAAAAATAATATAAATATATAAAATATTCTAGGCACCATGCCGTTTTCCTTTGGCGAATTGAGAATGTGTTATGGTTTCGGAAAAGCTTATTTCTTAACTACGTCCATAAAATGAACATTTTTATAGAAATAAAATATATAAAGTATAAGACTCCCAAGATCGTCTAGCATACCAAATAATAATAATTTAGCAAGATATATATTTTAACTTATTTGTAATAGCGGATGTTGTTAGTATTTTTTATTGTTTTTACACCGTAACAGCGCTTGTAACACAATTATGGGCGGATGTCGTTGACCACTTTTTTTCGACGAAACAAAAAAACCTCAGGAGAAGTGAGGTAATAAAGTTGCGCCAAAGACTTTGAGGTTCGATATAACTAAGATGATCTTTGGTAGTTTCAATTAAAAAGTTTTTACGTAACAAGCGTAGTCAATTTTTATTATTTTTTTTAGCTTACCCGCTAATGGATTAGTTATTGTCACGCGCTTCAATAATATCTGAAAGAGATTCAAAATAAAACTTTGTAGTATCCCAAAAATTAGTAAATTAGAAACATAATAAACTACGAGTTCGTCTTACTACCCATGCTGTTGAGAATTTTCAACGACGACTTCTTAAAACCAGACATCGGAGTCCGCCTAAAGTGGGTCTAATGGAATGGCCATTGACTGTTATAAACTAACTAAACAACCACAAACAAAAGATAAACAAAACTCAACTGCTCGCCCCAAAAGATTACAGCCGACTTATGAGGCAAGCTACCCATTTTAGGCATATGAAATCGACATGGGAGAAGAGGATCGAAGCGAGGATGGCAAATAGAACAAGAATCCAGCAAGCGACCAGTTACAGATTCAGATTCAGATACAGATACATTTGAGTGATCTCTTTGGCGTCTAACGTAAGCGAGAATTCTCGAGGTCAGCCACTTTTGTTATGAGACAGCTTACTGCCTGCCCCAGGTACACTGAGGCGAATTCAACATGCAACTGGAACTCATCGAAAATCAGGAAGAAGGCTTCTAAGAACCAGTACTTTTAGGAACTAGCCACCGTCTGGATTGATCTCCCGGTTTACTCAGAGATGTAACATAAAATAAAATTTTTTGAATATAAATATTTATTATTTCTTTCTGTGTAGAGCACGTACACATATAGCATATTTGCGCTCTCTATTCTCGGCCACTCTTGACCAACATATACTCTCATCTAAGAGCCGGCTCTGTCCGGTTCTTGCTTTTTGCTGAGGCTGCTGGCGTTGCAATGGTGACTTTGTTGTTGTAGTTGCCGCTGTGTGGTTTTTACTTAATTTACTTTACTGTTATGTTTTTGCTTTCCGCTTGTTAGGCAAGCCAAGCAACAGCAATTCAACAGTCCAGCAATCCAAGCCGGGCGGCGGTGCATTCGCTTCGCCGACGCGTCGGGCGAGTGTGAGTGTTAGATACTTTTCGGCTGGTTCTGTCGTCATACACTTGACATTTCTTGGGTGTACAGTGGCGTGGCGTGGGCCCAACATCGTTTCATAACCAATCCATTAATAATAAGAAGCACAGATACATAAATAAAGGCAAAGGCAGATCGAAATGCCAAAGGTTAATGCCAAGCCGATTGGTACAAAACTAAATCTGTCCAGTTCTCCACGTATTTCGTGTGATTACTACATACACCATTTTGGTTGTGGCCAAAATGTTGTAATTCGTTTGGTTGTTCGGCTCTAAGATTATGCAATCACACTTTATGGCGCGCTTCGATTCGGCCATTATCAACGCCATAAACAATTAGTGCAAGCTTAAATCGATTCCGATTTCTGTCTACCTTTGTTCGGGTGTCGCCTTTACGACTCTGATTTTTTTATTGGAGAGTTTCAGATAGAAGTTATGACGATTCGCCATAAAACAAAGAAGACTCTTTGACACAGTTTGCAGTTTATGAAGCTTTATAGCTCTCTTAGTCCCATATTCCATATACGCGCCTGAGACTGGGTCCGATGCAAGGCTGACCTCCTGATAGAGGCCTCGGTGAAGGAGAAGGCGAAGTCGATGACCCAAATACGCGTAAGCCTTTGAAATGGTCAATAAAATTGCCGGTGATGAGGTAAAGAAGATATAAATAATAGATGCGTTTGTGCAGGAGTGCAAAATCAACACTGAAGATGCACAAATGTTGGCCAACTATTCTTCGGAACAGGTTCCTTTCGAGAAAATAATTAAACGCCCTAGAAATTAAACAACACAAGTAAAATGATGAAATCTTTTTCACAATTTGAAAATTTTTAAAAACAAGCAAATAAAGAGCGCTATAGAAATCAGAAGAGTTTTTAAAACCGATAAAAAGGTGCTTAAAGTGTACAATACCACTTTATGTAAAATTTTTGTCACAACGTAAAATGCTATAAAATAAAATTGAACACCCTTTTAAGGGTTCTGAAAACGACTAAATTAATATGTTTTTAATTTTTAAATCCTAACTTCCGACCAAATTTGACTATCCTAAACCCTCTAGACCCTACAAATCCTTAGAAGGCTGCGTATATTTGCCACCAGATTTTCTCCGCTTAAATTTTGACTAGTATTTACGGCTCGTAATGGAGGGTAAGCCGAGGCTTTTGACAACTTTAATATGCTGGCAAGACCGGAGAGATCGCTGTTTACGCAGCAGAGCAGGCAACTGTGGTTCTGAACGAGGGACCAAGCAAACTCCACCGGGGATCTGAGACAAAAGGCGTGAAGCCTAAACCGATGATAAGTGCCTATAATGTCTATGAATATCCGGCTGCAGGCAGACACCACGAGGGACCGCAGTGCAAAGTAGTAGACAAACAATGTCAGCCCAAAGGATCAGCTCGTGTAAGGAAGGGGCCCACAGAGACTAGGGGGATTGTCGGGAATAAGCCGCCCGTGGAAGCGAAAAGGGTAAGGAACCATAATGACAACATGACATGCAAAGTTTTGTCAAAGCCCAGACGGGCAAACAATGTTCGAGTTGTTAAACGAGGATGGGGACGAGGACGAGACTGTGGATGGTGATGATGATGAAGATGAGCCGGTCGCCCTCGCAGACATAAGTAGCCAATGCGTCTGGATGCGGGCCTTAATCAACTCGTGGAGAGCGGGGACGGAGGTCCCTGATTCTTATTTGTTTATTTTTTTTTTACATTTTCTACATTTTTTTGTTTAGCACGTTATATGAATAACTAATTGAGAGTGTTCACCACAACACGTACGAAAGACACCCCAGGCAAGAATGTGGATATGCACTGGAACTAAACTTATTCCAGCTTATAAAATATATAATATATAATATTTAGAAAAAACTTAGGGCAAAATGTATGAACAATTAAAGGTAAAAGTGACCAATAAAACATAAATAGTTCAATATACGTAAATAAATATAATTATATATTAATTAGAACCGCAGGCCCTGCTGAGTCTGAGATTCCCATTCACTGCCTCCCAGCTTCTCCCGGTGCACTACATCCATTAGATACATGTATGAGCCGAGAATATCTTCCAGCGGGTGCCACGGGAGTAAAGCCTGTTGAGGGCGGGCGTTCGTTCCAGAGCCGACAAACCATGACTGGGCATAACAAGCAGCGAGAGCCAAGAAGCAACTGCCAACTACCAACAAGCATCTACACTCCCGGGTCCCGGCTCCACAAAGAAGTGGAGTAGGACAGCATCGGCAGAGGCATCGGGCCAGTTCAGTTCGATCTTCGGCCTAAACTGGTAGCACATTTCCTTCTTTCTTTATCGCTTTTTTCCCCAAGATTTTTTTTTGCCAGTCCAGGGCTGAGTCATCCTCAAGTCGGCAGTCGGCTGGCTGTGTTTTGCATTAGGCCAAGTTCGATGACTAAGCAGACTTGATTTCTGGTTCTCCCTTCTCGGCGGCGACCGGCATAACTTCAATGTGACCGCATCTTGAGCTTGATTACCGGCCTGCCAGCCGGAGCAGTTGGTGTCATGTCCATGTGTTCATGGTTCCCCGAAAGTGTGCTTGCGCGGAGGTACTGCGAGGCTCTTGGGTCAATGAATTTAAGGTTGAGTTCAGCCGGGGAGCCACAGGAATGTTAAGAGATAAGCCGGTTAGTTAAGAATCCCTACCAAGTTTGTCGAGATTGGGATTTTAAGCTATTTTGAAATAAATATATTATAAGCATGAGGAATATAAAGCTTTACCATACATTCATGGTATTCCATATAATATAATAATACCTACATATTTGAATATATTCCCTTACAAGAAAGCAATAAAAATCTGAAGCCAGTGAGCATAAAGTTGAAAGGGTTTTCCGTTGCACAACTGTGAGTAAACGTTTTAGGCCCAAGTTCAAACCCTCGGCTTGTTGAGAATATTTAGTTCAGGTTTCAAGTTGCAATGAAGCATCGTTCTATAATTGCCTCCAAGTACACTTTTCAGTTACCCAGCTAAACGGAACCAATTAAAGCCTGCCCGAGTCAAGTCGCAAACAGTCTCCCCCTTGGCACATGTGTGAAAGATTTTCAGCAGGCGAAGCTCATAAAAACTATTTTTATTTCAGTTGCACATTAAATAAGCCCGTTAAATCAAATGCATTAGTTAAATGTGCAAACAAAAATAGAGTGAGAAGCAAAAAAAAGTCTATATGCATTAGGGCGGGAGAAACAAAGAATTTTTTGTTTGTTTTATTTATATACTCTTCTTGATCAAAGCCAATGCTTGCGAAACCGTGACACATGGCGAAGGCCAGACGATGATTAAATGCAGCTGAAGAAAAATAGTTTGTTTATGTGCGGGAAAACAGAATTAAAACATGACAAGTCAATGGAAATATTGCGCGGAAAAATTAAATAGAATTTGCAGAAATAATAATGATAAAAGTTAGCTAACTTTAAAAATTTATATACGACGATAAACCTGATCAGGTTTATAATTTATTGAGGAAACTAGCTTAGATAAAGCTATTCCAGTAAGAGGAAATTGAACCGTTTCGCTAGGTGCTAAGCTGCCGTAATTAAAAAAGAAAAGAAAAACGGACTTTGGCGAAACGGCTAATTTTATAAATAGGAAAGTGTAAGCCAAGTTATTAGTAAGAATCAGTGATCAAGGCTGTGTCCCGTTGCATGCATCCCAGTTTGAGAGTCACTGCTCTCTGCCAACTACTGATTAGCTTAATTTCGAGTGATTTCCCCTGCGGATCGACAAATCGGCGTTGCCATATGGCCTATAATTTATGCTCGTTTGCTCAATTTGCCTGGCCACTTCCCCCAGTTGCAGTTCCAGTTTTTCAATTGCAATCGATACTTAGTTTCCATTTCATTCGCATTCAAAGTTCAGCGTCTCCCCCTGTGCACAGATACAGCTACAGATACGTACAGATACACACAATTACAAAGAGAATACAATGAGTAGAATCAGCACAATGATCGTGCAAAATTAATTTCCCCTTAAACTACTTTTGTGTGCTGTTATTGATCTCTAATTCTCATTTTTGTGTTCATTCAGATTTTTGTGTTGTATTTCTTTTTGTGTTTCTCAACTGAAGTGGAACAGTTTTGTTTCGCTTTTGCGTTTAGTGGGGCGATCGATTTTGCCGGTTTACGGCTTGACTTTTCACTTGCGATCGAAATCGATAAGGATTGATTTATTACAAATCATTTTTGAGCTTCGGTGAATGTAAGTAAAACTGGTGTGGTTAGTGCAAGCGAATATAGGTAGCAGAATGTTAGAATGTATTGGCTCATGACAGATGAACATTTATTATAAGAACTCTTACAACTGTAATAGATTTGCTTAAAAAATATAATGGGGATGCATGCAAACCCAACGTTATGTACTGTAATGTAATGTAATAGGGAACTCTGCTCTCTGCTTAGCAACTTCTTATTACATTCTCTCTCTGTCTTTCAATCTCACAATTACATCTCGCAACTGCCACTTAAAGGTTTCATCCACTCACCCACGAGCTCTTTCATGCAAAATACCTGACTTCTCATACCTTGAGAGACCCAACGAAGCATGCAAGTTTAGCTCGAGCCCCCTTCGTCCTCCGTTCACACGCACTACGCCCCAAAAAGGCGAAACTTGGCAACAATCGCGGGTCCATGTGAACAATCAAGTTACATAGATTGTATTGTATCTCAGACTTAATCTTTACCTGTTGCCAACCTGCCACGTCGCAGGCAAAAATCTCATAAGCGCGGCATGTGTTTGAGGCTATAGTGAGACAGATTTGGATGCTACTCTGTGTTCTTTCACAATTAATTCCTCTTCAATATTAACGCTATCGAAAATTTGTTCAATATTTAATTTAATTTAAATTAATTAATTAAATATAATTCCTAAATGTTCGCTGTGTATAGTCGCTGCGGTCGCGTAATCAGGGTGTAACAATTACGCGTTTTGAGTTGCGAGCTACATAAGCTCACCAAAAGGCCGACACGGGGGAGACTTAAAGATACAAAGCTTAGGAGATACATGGAGATACAGAGATACGAATGCAATGTTGGCTCCAAGCTGGCTTAGAGGCTCTGCCGCGCCCTCTCACGTCTTACGTGTTGGCCGTGCTTTTCTGTTCTCAGCGAATATGCGAAATAATTTTTGAACGCTGGAATCGCATATGCACAGAGAAAAAATGGGTAACAAAATGTTGCAATGGTAAATGGTTTTCAAATTTGATAGTACTATAGAAAGTGTCTTGTATCGAAGTCTTGATTTTCCATTTAAAATACGACATCACCGAAAAGATCTTCATTACCCAATCCAATATTATTTTTGTTTTCCTGCAGGTGACTCTGGACTGGCAGTGTCTTAATGCCTTTTCCCCTGTGCATTATGGCTGGCATTTGTGTTAGAATCTTACTTAATTTCAGTTTTGCGGTTACGCTTTGCATTTGATTGCCGGGCTTCATGGTTAATTAAACGTCGGCTTGGCAGCGCCATCAGTTGGCCGTCAATTCGTAATGATTTCACATCGGTTATGTGCTGCGAGCTATGTAATTTTATGCCAAAAAGAATGATTTGAGTAACCCAAAACCAAATAAAGCAGTTTGGCCGAAAATGAATTTATTTTAGAATGTACATTTGCCCATAATAAATACTGTTCAATTTGGGTGTGCCTTTTAACGGCCACCCACAAAATGTATGCCCAGCCCAGAAGAATTTTTAAGGAATGTGTGCTTAATGTGTGTACTTACGAGCAAATTGGTCAAATGGCATTTTCAAATGTGTTTTCCAAATTGATTAACAATTGAGTCGAATGGTCGTAAGAGGCCGACTGCAAATGGACTTATTGTAAGGCTTGTATTTATTTATTTATGTATAAGTGATCGGAGAATGTCCTTGAATCTAAGATTTGTCGAATGAATGGCGAACAAATTACAGAATATTATTCAAAGTGCTACAGATAGGAATTTAAGGGATAATAACAAATGTTGAAATTACATTAAAAAGCTATAATTAATGTAAGTAAGAAATCTTGTATGCCAAGAATTAATTCGATCGAAATCTGTGGTAATCTTTCAATTACTCAAAAATGTACATTCTATTACGAAACTAATATTTACAAGTATCACAAGAGAGCAGGCACACAAGGCAATACCCAAAAAAATGTATACAAACAGCAATCAATTGATCACAAAATCCAATCGTGCAAAAACTTCATAGCCAAGGAAGAAAAACAATATTTCATTGGGAGACTAACCTTGGAGGCAACCCGAAATCGTTCTTTAAGACAATCCCACACTGCAGCGAGATCAAAGCGATCGGGGACCAGAGATGACAACGAATAAGGCAATCATTCATTAGGTTGCCTGCCAAAGTCATTGCTAGACACCGTAGATACATATCTCCCAGCTCATACGGATGCTAACGAATCGAAAATGCGAAATGCAAAATCCGAAACCCAAAGACAAAGACTCGAGGCGTCAAGGAGAAATTACAAAATGCTAACGGAAGAAAAAGCTGGCAGCAAAGTGTTATAAATGAAGGAAATCAAAATACGAAAACTGAAAAAACGCCTACACGATCACCAGGGCATTGCAACTGCGAGTGCAGATGCAAACGTATCTACACAGTAAAGAAATATGAATGAATATGAAATGAATTTATCTGGGGAAAAGCTTTTGGATCAAAAACGTAAGCTCCCTTTGCAGATGGTAAAATGAAATATTTTTCCTAGTTGATGCAATAATTATTATAAAAGAAATTCTAAAATCGAATGGTTAGATTGATTGGACTATTGATGCTGAAAGCTTTCCTCAATAAATTAAAGGGAAAGTGAAAGAATACAAAGAATACAATCTACAGAATGGATTAGCGATTAGCCAAGTAGATAAAGCAGACAAACAATAATCTTTACCTGAGATTTAGAAAAGATGAAAAAGGCGGATAAAATATAGCAGTGAGAGGTAAGCCTTCCCTTAATAGACAGAAAGGGGTAGACCTTGTTAGTAGTTACAAAATAAGCCTTAGAGAATATATTGAGGGCCTGCCCTTAAAAATATAAAAAGATACAATAGTTTGTGAGATTTAAAAGATTTAATCATACTTGCAGATACGAATTTAAATGAAATATACTATACAATTGTTTGTGAGATCTAAAAATTTAATTGTACTTGCAGATACAAATTTAAAATGTATACTATATAAAAATAACGTAGGATATTTTAGATACAAGGGTCTAGGTAGAATTTTAATCAATTTTGACTCAAAATCTAAAAGTTTTTTATTTTGGCATTAACAGGAACATATTGGGTTTTAAATGCTTTACATGTGACATTCATTTTTCGCTGTGTAAACATTGATGAAAATATTTCATGAGCAGTAACAGGAGTTGGGTTGGGAAATGGCAGCCCGGCAGCCAGGCATAGATCATTTTCCGAGTTATTTTTAAAAGAAAGCACGGAGCAGCCAAAGGCAGAAAGGTGCAGGCAACCCCCACACACTGAGCCGTCTGTCCAGGGCCATTGTATCTAGCGGATGCGTTTAGAATCTATCTATCGCGGAGCGCCTGCTCCGCCCAGCCTTATATATTTTAACCCCATATAGGAACAGGCCTCTCTCTGTATGGGCTGGCTGTCATTTTGATTTCGCCAGACAAGTGCACTGACTTTCATCTGTTTGCAGTTCGTGGGCCTTGTATCTGTGGCTGGTATCTTTCGCTGCCTATACGGAGTGCGTAGCAGTACACATGTAACTATAACGCTTTGTTGAAAGGCAGACAAGTACCGAGCTGAACTGCGCTGAACCGAACAGAGTTGATGTGAGGTGAGCTGAGTTGTGGCGGCGACTCAACTCGGCTTGCATGTCAAATTAATTTCATTCAATTTAAATGCAATTTGACGCTGTTTCACTCGGTGCACTCACTCAGCTGCCTCTGTGATCTATAAGTATCTGTATCTGGCAGGTATGCATAAGCGCCTGTATAGTACATATCTGTATCTCGTAGCTGCTGATTCAACGTTAATGATGCAATGCGCCGTGTGAGACGGCAAACTGTGCGTTTTATTTTGATGCCTTTTGATTAACGACCCTTGGCTAACATTTTCGCGCGATTGAGTGGATGCCGGGGACTTTGTTTATTTTCTATATTTGGCCAGCTTACCTGTTGAAATGTCTTGACTGAGTGGGAGATTGGTCGAAGTGTTGTTCGTTGGGATCTGCAAATAGAAGGCAAAGAATGAGGGAATTAATTGTTGCTTATTCATCTCTGAATCAACTATATTATTAAAAAGTGAATAAGATCGTATAGACGCTAAGTTTTGTGACTTTTTATACTGAATATTATTTATTTTATTGGAATATAATATAAAACATATCAATGATATTTATGTTAAATTAAAAAAGCAAATATCAAAAAATACTAAAATATGTTATAATCTTATTATCCTCTTAAAATTTTCACAATAATTAACACCTATCCTCTCAGTATTTTCTTGCAGTGCTCAAAAAATTCACAACAAATGATTAATGTTTTAATGCCCATAATCCTATCTAGCAGCGATCGATTTAGGAATTAACAATTAACCAAAACAGGCAGCAAAAGCCGCCACCAATTCGAGCCTTTAGCGCCCATAAAGTCTCAGCTTCTCACAGGCTCGGGGGAGGCGGTAGGCCACATCTTAACGCCTTTCCCCATGGGGCGCAATGGTCATCAGAGGTTCTCTAAGAGCTGACCCATAAACCGTTTACCGTAAAAGACTTTCAATAATCATTTAGTAGCTATAAAATTGCCCAAAGACAAAAGAGCGAAAAGGTAAAGCTTGGATCTTGGCTTTAATTATCAAAGACAAAAAAAAGGTGTAAGCCTCTGGACATTAATGCTGATGACAAAAAAAAAAACGTAGAATATTTTGTAATGATATTTTTGGTAAATTATCTTGGGAGTCCCTCGTGCTGATTTATGAAAGAAACTTACGCAAATGAGTGCTAATGATATTCAAAAATAGTTCTAACGAGGCTAACTCAACTGTCCCACTTATAAATGGCCACAACTGTCATTATCTTCATATTTTGTCATTGCTCGGTTAAGAAAATACAAGAAGAAATTGTATTTTTCTTTGCCAGAAAATGACCGCTGACCAAAGCTTAGAAAAATCTTCACACTCAGGTGTGAAAACTCTCCGGTAATTTCTTTAGGGTTAAGATGATCTAACGCTGAGATTTGAAAGCCAGTCGACGACTGAGAAAAAACCCTGGAGCCACAAAACAATTTCAATTTGAGTCCCTAACACATTAAGCACCTATTTGCCTTAACCTTATGAAACCTCTGCGTTAACAACTTAGTTTTAATTACTCCTAATTCATCGAAATGCATTTACCGAATTCGCCACACGCTTTAATTTGCTGTGTTTGCTCTACTTTTTGGCCTCACAAATCATCAGCGGGCCAAAAAATTAAAAACTTTCATCATTTTTATGATGATATAACAACAAAAGCACCGCCAAAATCGTACAACTTATTTTTATTAACAGCTACGAGCAGAAAACACACAGATATATTATGTCTGCGCACGAAATTTACAAAACGCTCAATCAATTGTCAGCGGGAATGGATCATTAAACTCTCCAAACACATACGCAAATTTATGCTTGACTTTTTAACAGTTTTGTATGGGATTATGCTAATTTGTTGACTTTAATTTCAGCGTTTGTGTGACTTTGAGATTAACATATTTTATGTTACTTTGAATATATTATCTGTGCAGTTTTTCGCCAACGTTTCAATGTCAATATAGATTCTTCCCGGCCTTAAATAGTGACAAATATGTTTGGTGTGGTAAAATATTTAAATTCAATTGTTGGCTATTTTTTTAGAATGATGACGCTTCGACCCTGAAATGATAAAGTTCTATGGAAAATGTACAATTTTTTTTTTTCAAATATAGGCACAATGTCTTTCGTGTTTGGCACATTTGTGTCACATTATCGGTTCACATTTATTAATAACATGCATACGCCTCCTCGGCCCTGAACTAAAAGCTTCGCAAAATTTAAAAGAAAAACAGACCGGGAGAATTTATTTCATTCATTGGCCGAAAAGTAAATATAAAACTGCTCGTATTTTTGCAGCTGGCCTCGACATCGAATTTTCGGGTCTCCGTTCCCCCGCCTCGGTTCCTTTCCGTGTAAACAATTTACCACTTTTGGCTTTTCTTTCTGCGTTTAATTAATAAAATTTATACATATATGTTTGCCTCTCTGGCTGGATTGTTTACAATTCAGAAACGCGAGGCGCAGTTCTTAAAACGTAGCAAAATTCATGCCGCGGATAAGCCATTTCACACTTCCACAAAACAACAACGCAACATCCAGCCAAAGATCTCGTTGTTTGGTCTGCTTGTAAATATTTCTTTTTTCTCCATATGTGAAAGGCTAAATGCTAAAATGCCAACGAAAGAAATGTATTTTTTTATACATTCCACACTCATTTGTTTTGTTTTTTTTTTTTTTAATTTTCGCTAATAATTAGGTGATTTTGAGCCCTCTCATCAAGATGCTTTCAATGTGTACAATTTAGTTTATGATATTGTTTTAGATTTTTGAAATTATAAGATTTTTTGGCTGATTTGTAAAATTCTAAACTGTATCCAAGCGTCCTTACTTCTTTGGAAACTTTTGATTAATAAGCTAAACTTATTTTCTTTAACTGGAGAGAGCTTATCAGACCCCCAAAAGTTACCTAAATATTGGTCAGGATATAGCCATGTCCGTCTGTCCGTCCGTCCGTCTGTCTGTCTGTCCGTCTGTCTGTATGAACGCCTATTTCTCAGAGACTATAAGAGCTGGAGACACCAAACTTGGGATTTTGACTTCTTATATCTACACCCAGATCAAGTATTTTATCAAATTACAGAGATTGTCTAAATTTCATTGCGATCGCGCCATAAATAGCGGAGATATAAGCTTTTAACTTTATACATTTTATGTATACAAGAGGCAACCCAGGCAGAGGTCTCCAAATAAATCAAATCGTGCATTATACATACATTTTAGTTTAGGTTTTAAGATTCCTTATATCTAACTGGTTGGTGGTGCATCTGACTAAGCTGTAATTGTAAGTAATTCTAAGTCGTCCGGAGTTCAATTCGCGAGGAAGACCGGGACACCCGACTGTATGTCCATCTTGTTTAGAATGTTCCTGGTAATGTTTTAGTTTACCACTTTTAATGGAAGTTTCTAAGTTTTCTATGCTAACTGTTGCATCGTATTCGAATTTATGGTCTAGTTTCGTCTAATGTTCCTGCTTATTTGGCCAGGCCCAAAGGCCAACCACTTGCCATCCAGCCACTTGGACATATAATTTACAGTTTGTCTATAATTTATGCACATGCATAATGAATTAGGGCCAGATCTGGCGAGGATGGAGATTCTATAGCCTAATCCAAAGTGATACTGAGCACAATTAGCATTTTTATATAATTTCGCAAGGGAGTTTGTTTAAAACGAGTTATGCTAAGGCAGCTCTATACATTATTTTGATTGCGTAATAAAACACCAAATTCTGCAGACAATTTGGCTACTTAAAGCGGCCAAATGCTTATGTAAACTTGTCGCTGTAAAAAGCATTAGCAATTTGGCAACGCTAAGAAGCTTCTCGATGGGAATGATTCAGAGATCGGAGATCGCATGGTTCATTTATTCGGTTAAACAATCAATGAATGCGGATTGTTTTCGTTGGCAGTAAAACAGCTGCTCTGTGTTATGAACAAAAGTATTTGCGGTATTTTGTCATCTTCCCAGCATCTGAATGGTTTATTTAATTTTAGACACAAAACACAATTTGCAGGAACGATCCGCCCAGCGATGATGACATAAGCGAGCTATTTAAATTGTGATTTTTTTTTTCGATTAAAAAGAAATCACGATGTGGCAACACAGCACACACCGCTTTTATTTTATTTCGCCTCGCTAGTTTGTTGCCGTTGGTGTCCCTGGCACTAATAGAAGAAGACAAAAGTTTGCATGTTTCGTTATTGATGTATTTTATGCATTATATTGCAAAATGCAAAACAATAGAGTACCGTGAAATCCGACGATCTCGCACACGAGCGAATAATTGGAGGCGAGCAACAATTGCAAGTTGCACTTGCAACATTCGCACGCACGCATAGCCGATTTTTTGTTTTGTTCGCCGCTAATTTTCTCTTAATTACACTTTTTGTTAATTATCAGTTAATTTCCTGCATTCAATTCATTGGAATTGGTAATATCGGTTTTCGGGAGAAGTACGATTTAATGTTGAGGACGTCGAAAGGTTTCCTGAAGCAAGACATTAACAGCAACACTCTTGTTAATTTTGTAATAAACATTCAAAATATAATAATAAATGAAGAGTTTAATGACAACAATTTTTACCAATTCCCAACAGATAGTAGTCTCAAACGTAGAGTAACAAAGTTGGATGTTAAGGCAGGTCAGAAATGGAAACTGATGAAGAAACTGATAAACAGGCAAGCCAGCTTCTTGCGTTTGGCTGGATTATTAAAAGCTTTTAGCGAAATAGAGCTATCGGCGCTTAAGTTGATTATTTTTCTTATTTACAAATTAAATTTTTATCTCATTGCATTGTCAAAACATCACCCACAAGAAACGCATGTGTCGAAAAGGCTTCCTATAACCATAAAGTATTACCTTGATCGACTTCATTGGGGCCCTATCAACTAATGGCCAGAAAATTTCGCCGAGTGTCACCATAATAAGCCAAGTTTACAGCACTCCTCTCCTCCAGGAGGATGCTGCAACTTTGTCGCTACTATTGGCCGATGCGGTTGCCGGTATTATGGTTATTGTCGTTTCCTAGCCACAGTCATTACGGCTGGTTGTTTATTTTCTGTCATCATCGGGTTTTCGGTTGTTTTGACTGTTATGCTATGGCCATCATCATCGCCATCTCCATCTACAGCGGAGATACTCCACTACATTTATTATGCTGACGGGTGCATTGAACCCTTGCCGAAAGTGATTGTTTGGAGCGGAGATGATGGTCATGAGGAGAAAGAGCAGAGACGACGATGCCGAAGCTGAGGCTGAATGATTTCCATTGTTCACTTGGGCTGATCCTGGTCGCAGCTTGTTTTGGATACATGTCTGCGCATTATTTATACCAATTTATGACACGACAATGATGTTTGAGCGGCAGATTAGCAAAAAATAATAAAAACCCAGAGAGATTTGCACATGCAGCCAAAATGATTGGGCTAATTGATGGGCCATCTATTACCCATAGTATGGCTTTAGAAATACAAATCAAATAAATATTATAAATAGCCTTTGGCATTCTCAAATCGTGATAAGATCTCATTGTCGCTTTACTATTTTAGCATTCATTATGCTAATTATTTTCCGTTTTAGTAACCAGTTTTTCAGCAAATAGGAATTCGCTGTTTTATTTAAATTTAAAATATGAGACCACCCATAAACTTAATCTTTTTTAATTCAATTAGCTTCAACTCTTGTTTTAAGCTAGTTTTTTTAAACATGTTATACATGAATCAAAATGAAAATCAACAAACTTTTGAAAGTACGCTTTTCGACCTTTCAGTGCGTGCAAAGCTAAATTCATAGAATAAAGCCAGGTCAAATACAATATGTCCAAAGCATTTCCCCTTCTTTTTAACTTTTTTTTTTTGTTTTTGGTTGGCTCACAAAAAAGAGAGGGAAAAATCCATTAGTGGCCCGAACCAACGAGCCGAGCAAAACCCAGAACACTAACCGGAAGTTTACAAAAGTTGACAGTTGATCGTTCGCACAACAACGTAGCAGTAAACAACAGCAGCAGTTCTCCTCTTTTTTATGGTTCAGTCAAATCAGTCAGGCATATAGAACATTGACATATCGGGTGAGATCGCAGCATGCCGCAGGCAGCAGGGAAAAAATAGGTTGGAAAACGGTGGAGGCGACGGGAGGGGTCAGAAGGGAAAGGCATATCGATATGCAAAAACCACAAATTAAGAAAGCCCACTCTTCCCACCCCTTTCCCCAAACGAAAGCGGAACTTGGCTGGTTGGCCGGTAACCTAAGACAACGTCAAGAGAGAGAGGAAAAAAATCAGCAAGAGCCCCAAGACGTAGACAAAAGCGCATAAGTTTCCGTTGACCGTTAATTAAAGCCACAAAAGACAGTAGTATGGCCTGATACATGCACATGTGCACACTGGTGCACTGCAAAACAAATATTGTTATATCTATGCCACAACTTAGTTCAGAACTGATTGTCGTAAAAAGGCCTGTTCGCAGGCTGTAGCTGTGTTAATGCAAGAAATAGTTTAATTAATTTCTTTCCATATTTTCTTTTCAGTGTACATATGGGGCACATAAATTTGTTAGCGCCTTGACACAGCTGCGTTAGAAAATGCAACGTCAGAGCAACGCAGAACCAAAAGCGATACAAAGCCAAAATGGAACGGCACGCGCTCCAATTCGCCCAAAAAATAAAAGGAAACCGGGAACACAAGTTTCGCATAAACATATATAGAGGTTCCAGGAGATTACTAGGATTAATGGGGGCCACGGGGGAGGGTGCAATGGCAACGCCTACCAAGGTTGCAGCAATACTGCGTCGGCGGCGCCTCTAACTGTTTGATTAAAGATCTAGCGGCATTCACTCCCCGACTAGAAAGTCCATTTCAGCTGCCAATAAGACGAATTTGAAATACCCTCAAACGGAATTACCTACAATATGAGTAAACAAGACATTGCGTAGAGGAAATAAATAGGCTTATACAGAAAATAATAAGGAAAAACCCGAAATCTTTATAGCTCAAGAGAGATATGTGAAATGAACCTAGTCAGCTGTTTACTTGTGTACAAATGAAATCGAAAAAGCCAAGTTAAACAATTTTAATAGTATCAATTTTATAAAAATTCATTTGCTTAGGATTTGCTAGTTCTCGACTAATAAAAATACCTCGGACGATTTTTTTTAATTGCCTGAATTCACCACTGGTCATAGTGTCTCGAAGTAAAGGGTATGCAAAACTGATGCTTGAGGAGAACGCTTTGCGGCAGCTGTGCACAATTTATGTTAAATATTGTACAGCCGGCAACAAATCTGCAACAGCAGCAGCAGCAGCAACAACAACTGAAAAGAGAGTTAAACATTGAGCGTTGATGGTTGAATGTTGTCCGTTGAACGATGCCTTTGCCGCAAGAGATGTCAGCTGCTGGGGCTGCTGCTTCTACTGCCTTCCCTGCCTGCCCAGGCCAAGGCAAAATCCAAGGAAAGCCACATGGCGTTGGCAACATAACACGCATATGGAGGAGAAATTGTGCCAATTTGTTTGTGCTTTTGTTGCGGCGCCGTTGCAAAGGCAAAAGGCAAGCCGCAACGCGATAACCACCGACAAGCGACAAGAAGTGTCTATATGGCGGCATTATTGATGATGACAGAAATGTGTCGTTGGAAAATGCATTTTCTATGCGCAGCTGTGCCCGAAATGCATCCGATGCCGTTCGCTCCACAGCCATGAACCTCGACTCCGACCTCAAGTTCACGGGCCAAGAGAGACCACCGCCAGGAGTCAGTAAGCACGTTGGGGGGAAAAATGAAATCGGTCAGCGATCTTACCCGGATTCCTAATAAATATAATAAATTTAAAACCCATATAGTTTTATCAGAATTAATTAGGAGTCGGAAAAGGCATAGAAACTTCTATAGAATTCACACTATCAAACTTATATTCGAAGGTTATTATAAATCCATTTCACTGTTTCATATTTTCTCTCTCTGCAAAATCAACCGGTTGTTGATTAAGCTAAATTCGCCTTGAGGATCGCGCGAACTCCTCTCTCTCCCCTCCTTTCGATGGCCAATATTTATGCCATGCATTAATTTTCATGTCTAAAAGGGTTTAAGGCGTAGAGCTGGAATGACCTTGTGCGTAAATTTTAATCAGCACATCCTTAAAAAAAAAAATAACCTGAAGACTGAACTGGTTTTGTCTGGTCTTCGATGATGGTGATCCGTGACTCGTGACTCATTCGCCCAGGCAAGTTAAGATCTTCGCATGCGGAAGATGCGCCAAAGGGAAGACCAGACCAGCGGACTCAGCATCACTTTGATGAACGGACATAATTGGGTTACAGGGGAACGGAATCCTTGCAACTATGCAGCATATGATATCATCTTTTAAGAAATTCTTTAGAAAACCAGAGAGCAGCAGAGGAGCGACTCCAAGCTAAAGTTAAACGCCCACAGTCGCCCGTCAACCGCAAAACAAACCTCGTCATTGTCATCTTCATCATCGTCATTAGCAGCAGCAGCATCAGATACGGATACAGATGCAAATACAGCAATGTGATATAAAAATTAGCAAATTGTTATTTTTATAATTTAATTGAAACGCCAACGAGCCAAAAAGTGCCAGAAAGCAAATGGCAAGAGCCAAACAAAAGACAAGAGCACACGAGTCGTAGCCGAAAATTATGCAAATATCAAGGCACAGCCAAAAACAGCAAACAAAGAGAAGACATCTGAAAATTAGTATGATAATCTTTACTTCTTCAGTTCTCATATTTGTAGTGTTTTCTTTATCTGAATCGGATACGTCCCAGCACCGATTTATAGAATGGTGCACGTCTGGTTTAGACTTTCGTATGCGCATTCATGCGAGTATTCAGCGCAAATCATTCATGCGATTTCGGCGTTTTATTGCCTTATTCTTTTGCTCGCTCTAGATTTTTGCTGAATTTGATAAAGAAATTTATCGAAAAGATAGCGAAATTCGTTCATATTTCAGCAAATTTTCAGGTTAACCATCGGCAATTGCTAGCTTACTGCTTAGAAATAAATTTCTTCGAAAACCATGGATATTAAGATGAATATCAGTACTTTTTCATAGCCCATATGACTCTACTCCCTGATCAGAAGCCAATAACAGACAAAGCTTTGTTAGTGTATGTTCTTTTGTGCTGGACCCTTTTTCATAATCGCCCAAGATATGTGTTAAAACAAAAGAAACAAATTAAACAAAAACCAGAAAACCACTCCGACTTTTATGCAATTTAACGATCTGCCAAAACTATCCAAAATAAATGTTTCTTGGGCCACAAAAGCCACAAAAACAATGAAATCTGCATCCGAGAGTGAGAAAACAGAGGAAACCCTGTGTCTTGTCAACTTGCATATAAACTTCGTTTGGCCATAACCAAAAGCCCCCAAAAAAAGAGGAACTCAACAAAGTTGGATGTATATAAAGTGGGTAATAAGCGCCATTGCGGTTTTAAATGACCCAAATTCGCAGGGCCTTAATTTAAATGGAGGAAACCCAATGTCAAAACAGTTTAATGCCACAAAAAAAGTAGGTGGTTAAGTGGAGAGAACTTTCGTAGCTATCGGACGGATCATCCGAGAAAGTGCAACCCACCGCTGTTTTTCCATTTCCCGAAACTCCAATTTATCAATTTCATCTACGGGAAAATGCATTCGACTTATATAATCCCCTAACCCCGGCGAACTCGGGGGTACTTGATGCTCGGTTGGCGAGTGGGACTCATCCACAACCACAAAATTATTATTATTTTTATTACAACTAAGCCAACGAGTGCCAGAGCCAAGAAATATGCGTGGGAATTGAGCTGAGAAAACTCCATGTTCACAAATAAACTACAAGGCAGGCGGAGCTCTGGCAACAGTCACAACGAAAAAGATGAAAACGAAAAACGTAAACAGAATGCAAAGACTGGGGGCAACAAATGAAGTTGAACAATTTTGCTACTGTTTGTCCCGAAGTGTAGGGTAAAGTGCCACCTGTAGTGGCTCGAGATCCGAAGAGGCCCAGCCACCAAAGAGTAGCAGAGTCATCAGCGCGTTTTGTGGTCGTCATCATCGCCAATGGGCCGCAAACCTCATCCCTACCTAACACCACACAATTATTTCTGGTGCTGTTCTGCCCGCTCAGCCACATAATCTCATCTCTATTCCTTTGCCCCGGAAGACTTGACCGTGAAATATTATATTTCATGGGTATGCATATTTTATATTTTAATTAGGACTTCTCTGGTCTAAGCATTAAAACACTTTTATTACAATGTAAATGGACCTGCCGAGCGCGATGAGCGGTAAGATTATAAAAAGGTTGCAAAAAGGTTTTTGCAGACTAAATAGAAATTTGCACCAAAAAAGCCAAAGAAGTAATGAAAGCAACGAAGATTGTGGAATTTTACAAAAATATTTATGAAATGTACTATGTGTATTTTTCATTTGTTCATGTAATAAATCAGATATCAGACAACTGTGTATATAACTAAATATTAAAAAATAAATAAATACTATAACAACTGTTAGAAAAACGTTTCTTCTTTTAAATTAAAATTACTATAAGATTTTTCTTATATACGATTTAAGAAAACCACTTCTTGGGTGGCTAATGAACTCTATTGACCAATTCCGCTTTCAGTTTTTTTTCCCCCGGCTTCCTGTACATGTTTTTAGGCTCGGCTCAAGAGATTAGGATAGCCCCTTCCGTTCCTTGTTTTACCCAACTAACACAAGGGAAAGGGCTAAAAAAAAAAATAAACGACAAATTCTGAGAAAAAGTCTATGTTTTGTTTTCAGTCTTTGCTTTTGAAATTGGTTTCTGTCGGTGATTCAACGAAAAAGCGCTCCAGGCTTTTTGGGCTGAGAAAGGCGAGACAAAAACCCACTGCTAAACATTGAAAATAAAAATGAACGCACAAAAAACCAGAAAAGAATCAACTTCTTTTTTAATACAACTGAAACGAGTTGTGTGAAAGAATCAAAAAATTATTCTCTGTGATGAGCGCCTATTCAAACGCCAAAAATATTTCCCAAATTATGATTGTCCGCCTCTCCAACCTGTCCTATGTCAATCAAAGTTTTTTTTGACTTGAAGTTGACTTTCGAAACACGTGTGCCTTAAAAACACAAAAAAAATTATTATGCATATCATAATATTCATCGCAACTTAATCTAAAAGTAAACCTGTGAATATGTCATTTCTTTTATGAACAATTTGTGGACATTTAAATGCTCCGATCGTAAATCTATAGAAAGTCCATGTTGAAGGGATTGAATTGGGGTTAAGTCAAGGGGGAGTCCACGAAATTATCGACCTGCTGAGCGTTTTACGATTTGACAAAGACGAGTATCACGGGAAGGGACATAAAAGAAATGTTTCTCGGATAAACCGAGGAAATTTTAAGTCAGTTGATGGTTCTTATTACATGATCTCGAAATCAGATATTCCTAAATCTATGCATAAGTATATTAATTAGTTATTATAATAAATTATTACTTATACATATATAGAACGTGATCTTGAAGCAAATTGCAATTGAACTATTAAATTAAAAACGAAATTAAGAAATAATAATAAAAAGCCGCCTCTCAAATTTGATAAAAATATGTTGAGAAACAGCAATGTAATGCTTTTTTCCATTATTTTCCTGATTGTTCCTATGGGAGCTATAGGATATAGTTGTTCGATTTTCATAAAATTAATCGCCAAATGTTAAATTTGGTGAAAAGATGTTGAAAACTAACAATGTTATAATTTCGTTCGAAAAAATTATCGATCGTTCCTATAACAGCTATACGATATAGTCGCCTGATCCGGCCCGCTCCGACTTGTGTAGGAGTGAGATTATATAGAAGACTACCTGCAAAGTTTCATTCAGATAGCTTCAAAACTGAGGGACTATTTTGCGTATAATCGGACAGACGGACATGACTAGATCGACTCGGCTATTGATGCTGATCAAGAATATATACACTTTATAGGGTCGGAGATGTCTTCTTCACTGCGTTGCAAGACTCTGACTGAAATTATAATACCCTGCAAGGGTATAAAAAGAGCGACAATAAATTAAACTGTCCCAAAATGTAGTCTTTAGCGCCAAATGAAAAATACAAAAACAGAATAAAAATGCGCATTTCCCAATTTTCAGCGTCGTTTTCACTGCGTTTCCACACGAAAAGCCAAAGAAACGGGAAGAATTCCTGTCTGGCTAAGACAGGGAGCTCTCTACAAATATCTTGGATATGCATGTGCATATATATATATATAGTATATATACGCCTATATATTTATATAGAACCTATTTTCATCTAATTTCTTTCATTTCTATCCACATGCCTTGCTCTATTTTTGTGGGGCGCATTTTTAGCGCTGTTTTCGTCGCCGTCTTCCTCTTTCTATAACTCAATTTTCATTGCATTTTCATACTCCTTTCTCGTTCCCTCTCTTGTGTCTTTGTCTTTTATCTATTTGGCTTTTTTTTTGTTTTCGGTTTTGGTTTTTATGCCTTTTTATTTGGCCTGCTCCATTTTTGTGTACTTTGTTTTCGTTTGCGCTTGTCTGGCAAACATTAAAAAATCGAAATAAAAGCTTTTTCCCCATTTTATTGTTTGGGGCAGTGCATACGTACATATATAGTTTGGCATTCTTCGCCTTCCATTTCACTAATTTAAATGGTACGCTCTATAAAATATTCCTTTCCTTCGCCATAAATTGCCGAGAATGCAGAGATCTCATGCACTTTGAACTGGCGCTAGGCAATTAAAAAGAAAAACTTTATATTTGGCTTACAACTGGAGCGCATAAAAGTCTGACATTTGATTTATAGCCAAGGCGGCTTATATTTTAATTTATTTATTCATTTATCTTTATCAATAGAAAATCATAAACTTTTAATCGAAGTTTTGAGTTGCAACAAAAGAAATTCACACTAGAACAGTATTTTTTAATTCTAAATGCATTCATCCATAAATAAGCTACTGTTTAAGCACACAATCATTTAATAATCATTATAATCGTTTACGCTCCTCACCACTTTCTTTATCCATAAATTATCCGAAAGCAATGACCAGTTAATATTGGATAATTCAACGCAGCACAGTTAAGTTTAAAGGTGTGGTAAAATATACGTGAAATTCCAGACAGTTCAGTCAAAGACATTTGTTTTTAACAAATTGGCAATCGGCTTTAAATGCACTTTTTTTAGTTCCTACAAAAGCGAGCCAGATATTAACTTACCATAAAAAGCAGTTCAGCTTTGCCGGCTCTATTCTTTATGGCCACATTCAAGCCTGCAAGACAGATAAGATAAATCACGAAATTTATTAGATAAATGAGTTCAACCTTATAAAGGAATATACATATATATAGTGCTGATACAATGAGATCGATATAATGACATGTATACGATTTTATTATAAGTAAAGTTGAAGAAATATAAGAACTTAATTGATGGCCATTTTATACCCAACCCCAGCAATACTGTCGAATTAAATAACATTTATTCACATATTTATAAATATTTTCAAAATGAATTACAGACTGCATAATTTGGTCGGCCAAAAATGCGTAGCACCCCCGGCAGCTATGCAGGCAATATTTAAATTTTTTACACAGCCAAGAACTGAAAATTCCTTAGGATCAGCCGGGCAGGGCGAAGCAGCATAAAAATAGTCACTAAATTCGCTATTTCTGTGGCTGGTTTTTGTTCATTTGACAGCTCGGCAACGACAAACAAATTACAGAAAATTATGCAGGCAGCAGGGTCGATAGAGTCGGCTAGATAAGTATCTGTAGGCGAATCAATAATGATTGAAAGCCTTGCCAAAACAATTAAAATTGATGAGGAGCACTCTGCAAGACGGAGGAGAATCGGAGGAACTATTCATCAAATTGCCACAGGCTAAAGGCAAGCAAAAACCAAATTTTTCGACAAATCTGCAAAGAATTATTTGTTTCTTAGCGGTTTCGGTTTCTGTCGCTTTATTGGGGCCGTTCTCCTATCCCCATACCCACGCCGATCCACCTCGGTCCAACTCTTCCCAGGCCGTTTCAATTAAGATGAACAAAACTTGGTCGTCGTTATTTCGGTGTGCTAAAATAAACATTTTTATTGCCCGCATGGCGCCAGAGCGAACATGTATCTTGTATCTGGAAGCGCAGCGCCAATGTGAAAAGCGGAATTAAACGAATTCTCGGACCAAAGATTCGTGTATCCGTGCAATTTATTTCAATTGCCGGTTGCTAATAAATATGCAATTAAAACGCACAGAAACATATCTAACGCACGCAAAGTGATTGAGTAAATTTCAGACCGCACAGGGATCCACTCGCAGATCCATCTAATACTATATATGTAGATAATGTATTCATTTGAAGATCAAACGCAGGGTGAGTGATGTCAGCTCAAAGGGCTTGGATCATTTAACTAATTGATCGTAAAAAGTCAACAAGTCGTGTCGAAATAAATGCAATTTAAGAGGAAGATGACAAAGAACACCAGCGAAGACACTCCATTCAAATAACAATTACGTGTTTTTACATCTTTCAGGCACATACAAAATTAAAGTACGGCAAAGTTAAACTTATTAAAGGAAATATTTAATACTAAATATTTTAAGATTATGCAATCCACTTGAAAAAACACTTTTCCCCTCTTTGAAACACTTCCAAACTTAATTGACAGAATGAAAAACCAACTTTCTATAACCAAATAACCCAGTTAAGACCCAATTCAATGGCACGTACCTGTAGGAGGGGGAACCTGGGCAATATGGTCAGGCGTCTAGAGAGACTTTCTTCGTTTATCAAAAATCCATAAAGTCAACGAGACATTTTCACCAGAAGAATGGCCGTAGAATGAACCGATTGTGTCCGTCGTTGTCTGTCTTTATTCATACCCCCACCAACCCTCGATGAAAAGTTAATCAAAGAACCGAATGCTTAGGTAGGCATACAAATTAGAAAACGCTTTACAAAAATGCAAACAATTACAGAAGTCGTGGAAAACTTCGTGACAAAATTACTAATTGTGTCTAAATAAGACGAAAGCAAATACAGACAAACCCACCGATGACGAGTCGAAAGTTGTTCTTGACGTCGCTTTGTTAGTATTTTTATTTTTGTTAAGAAGAATAACAAAAATAAAGCTACAGAAATAGCAGACCCAGGAGAACAGCCGAGCCATTAAGTCAAAACAAATGTATGACATTGCAAGCTCATCGAGACGAAAGCTGCATGGAACAAAGAGGCACAGAATGTCAAGTGCATTTGGCTTTTGCTATTGCTTTTGCCTTTGGCTTGGCTTTGGCTTGATGGACAAATGTTTTCTCTTTTCTGCCATAGCTTTCCATACTATAATTTACAGCTTTACAATTGCACTTTACCACTATATAGTTGGCTTTCAGAGTCGCATTTGTCGATAACATTATTCTTAGCCTTTCTTTATTTACGAGCTTGCGAAGCTAATGAAGAAACGACAAGACCTGCCAGTATATGGCATTTAATAGTGAGCAAACTAACTACGAACTACTAACTCTAATTTGTATTTTATGACCCACTTATCTTGTACAAAAACCAAATCGTATTTATTACAGGAAAATAGAGAGAGGGAACTTAAGACGCTCCTCAAACTTTTCTTTAGAAAAAAACTAGTGCTGTTCCAGCGATCCAGAAACTAATAATAATATTTGTATTTTATTTTTGAGAAAATAAACATGTTTTGGTAATAGTTCTGTTACTCATACATTAAAGTTTGTAATGGAGGTTTTGCTACCAGTTTATTTGTTTACCAGCTAATACACAGGTGATTTCTAAGTAAAACAACATGGAATACAATTACCTTTTATTCATAGTAAAAACAAACACAAATGTTTAGCTAGCTTGTATTATATTCACCTAAAAATATTCCCTATTTACGGGGGCCCCCAGAAACTAATTTCCTAATCTTGCACTTCAGATAAAGTAATTCTGCAATAATTGCGAACCAACATATGACAAAGCAATGCTTTGTGTTTGTATCGTCGACAAAAGGCCGTCATTATAGTGTACCCTAAGCTGGTTAAGACCCCACAACCAGTTAACATCCGAGGTGGTGCACTAACTAATCACACCGGAATGAGTGATTGAGTGAGTATACTATGTCAGGTTTCACAAAGACTACGGACTGATAAGCTGCAAAGGTCTCCACAACTTTTAGTTCAAGTCTATAAATAACTCTTTATTGTTGACTTCATGGATAGGCGCAAGCGGAAATTGACCATTTGGTTAACTTGGCTCAAAGACCTTTGACAGTGTTGGTCAATGCAAAGCAGCTGCCAAGTGGGGAGTGGTCGTCCCCCCCGCCTCGACGACGGCTACGGCGATCATGATGATG
This sequence comes from Drosophila truncata, assembly GCA_008042515.1. Lineage (NCBI taxonomy): Eukaryota > Metazoa > Arthropoda > Insecta > Diptera > Drosophilidae > Drosophila > Drosophila truncata. The sequence continues at coordinate 14,605 of VNJQ01005306.1, read as the reverse complement.
AAGATCAATGGCTGGTCATTCAATTTTGTAAGCAAAGCGTAAACTGATTGTGATCGAAGGCTGCAAGCTTCGGTGTAAGGCCTCGTCAGATGGCAAACTGCTGCAGTCACTGAACTTGCAACAACGCCAGCAGGATGAAGAGCGCTGGATGGCCAGGGACGGAGCAAGAAGAGGTGAGCACTGGCAAGGGAGACGTCAAAAGGCCAACAAACGCACACATACCGAGACCCGCACACATGGCCAACATTGTCTGCGGGCCAACTAATAACAAACAACCGGCTTTTGCAGTCAGGCGCGAACAGAGAAAGAAAAAAGAGTGCAACATGGGCAACATGGTTTTCCTGGGACTCTAACAAGCGTTACTAGCTAATATTATCATAATTTTATAATACTATATAAATAAGAATTTATATTACAAATTGCTTCATTCGAAGTATCACTAGCCTTCCTCCTGTATCAATATATTATTCTGTCTTATTAATTTACTTAAACTTGCTAGTTCGCCTGTTATTTTTCAAGTGCTCAGACTTATGGAATTCCAAATGTATCGGTTGAGAAAGAGTTACCGGAGGGAGGTGTGAGTGAAAGAAAAGTTTGTTTACTTTGGAGGCAGCGATTTTCGTCTGCCACAAAACTCGTTGCTGGGCATGCGCAGAAGTCACTCCCAGTTGATGGTTGCTGTGGCCTTAGCTGTTGCTGCTGCCCATGTTGATGTTGCTGTTGCTGCTGCAAATTGCGCGAATTCCTTGGCAGCCAAGACAGAGCACATCTGTCGTCATTTCGGGCAATCGCCGCTTTGCAACACTGCTTTCCCGGCGAGGTGAAGGCCGCTCCGAAAACCCGATCCGAGCTCCACTGTCTGAAGTCACCAAATAATTGTAAGGCCCGCATCCCGGCGAGCGGATTTGAGCCAAGAGCCAGCCGCACTCTCGGCCATAACGAATTCGCAGTAATGTGCATTTTATTAGATACCACTTCTCCTCCTTTACCACCAACACACCACCCCTTCTTCTGGCCAAACTCCACTTAACTCTGAGTGCATTTTCCGCTTGAACACGATTTCATTTAAATTTTCCTGAAGCATTTTTCCCTTGCCCTTTGGGGGCCTCACTGCTGCCCGGAGGAAAGAAATGTTTTTGCATGGCTCGAGGTGTTGGGTCTTGGCAAATGGCTTAAGGTTGTCAGCCAACCGGTAAAATACGTGCGTTTTCCAATTTTGGTAAGAAAGCTGGGCTTAGGTAGTGGCGAAGGAAATCACTGTTTGGCCCCTCCAAATGATTATGACTCCCTTAGGAGAACTGCAGTAGGATTAAAAAACATTTACATTGGTAACCACGGCAATGTTAATCAAATTAAATTCTTAATACAAATATTTAAGTGATTTTCTAACGTCTTTAGTATGTAATAAGAGGTTATTTTATTTTAAAACCTTTTTTATAATAATAATATCATTATGAAGCACATATAATTAAATATATTTCAAAGGCGCTGAAATCATTCAGTCTAAATATCTCGTAGCTCTTTATAAACTATTCTTTTTTTTCATTTACCTAATAAATGTCAATAACTTCTACTAAAACATCCTGAGAAAGTACCGATCAATTCCTGGGGGAACCTTAAGTCTGAACTGTAGTTAAATTTGCTACAAATTCAATTGTTGCATTGTATATTCCTCCTTTTTAGAGCTTTTTCAATTAGCTGAAAACCTTTAGTCGGATGGTCTCTGGGGAGCTGAAAAAACCACAAAATAATGGAGAGAAAAACTTCCCATCTGATCGGATGAATTTTAGTTTGTTAGTCGCAACTGCAACATTCACAAGGCAGACAGACAATTCCACTGCCATTTATTTTATTTATTCGAGTTGCCTGGCTTTTCGTGGGGCGGCCAAAGCCAAAAGAAACCGCAGCGGGAGCAAACTGGCTCCAAAGAAATAAAAGTGAAATTTTTTCCCAGAGAGAGAAATTGTTGCATTTAAGCAAAATAAAGTCTCTATTAAGTAGGAAAGTGTTTATTTGCACTAAATACGATTCGAGGAGTAGGCAAACAATTGCTCTCAGGCACTCTACATACACAAGTATATTCAATAACAATTCGGTAATCGGAACCCCACAGATCGGTCACTGTTCCTCGAAACTGTGAAGTAACCTGAACTCATTTATCAAAAATTAAAAAACAGAAACAAAACAAAAAGCGTACGACAGGCCTGAAAATTATGCGATAATTAACATGGCAGCTGGATAGCGGATAAAGGCTCGAAATACCGAATCAGAAGGTCTCTCGTGGGGGATCTGGTTTTAAGGTTCCCCCTAAATTGACTTTGACATATGACCCCCAGCCACACGACCTTCGCCGCACCAAGAAAAAAAACAAAAACCAGTGGACATAATGATCACCAATAACATAAGCTCCAATTCAATGCTTTAATTGCACTGCAAGACAAATTGATCGATCTCATTTTTGGTCACTTTTATTACTGGCACTTTTTGGCTAATCGCTCTAAGCAGTTCCCCTTCCTGGAAATTTGACGTAACAATCGAAGAATGTCGGTCAACCACTGGCCCATAAATTAAATAAGAACAATAAGAAATTCTTTTGCAGTGATAACGCACGAGTTCAATAATTGGCAATGCGATAGGAACACATATATACTATATATGTAGCTTATCAAGGGAGTAAACCACAGAATTCGATTCTAAATTTTATGTATGTATATTAAATACTGAAATCTAAATTAAATCAGGATAAATTCCAGCAATAATTCCTAGCACACAGTGCAAAAATCATTGGTGCATATTTCAGGTTTCAATATTAGTATTCGCCGCTTGATTCCCAATTGTTGCACCTTTGTGTTCCACTCCAAACAATATTGACTTTGTTAACAAAAGCCTAAAACGAAAAACAAATAAGAAACTTAATTGCTACAAAAATGTAAACAGAGAAATGTTTTTATTTCACCTGAGAGGAGAACTCGGGGCGTTGTGCCGCTAAGCAAATAGACAACTTGACGTTCTTTTGATAATTGCTGATAAACGTTGACGCTGCATTATAGGTACTATATATGGATTCAGTCTATATGTCTGGCCGGGCCGGTCTCCTCTGTTGACTCTAATCAAGCGCCCTCTCGTATTCCGTAAGCACACATATGAAATCCGATTGAGGCGCAGTTCGAGGTGCAATCAGAGCTCTATATTTGCATAAATGGGTGACTGGACAGCCGGGTAAATTATTATATGTATATACACACAGCTGATAAGACCGCCTGAAGGTTGCGAGGTGTTAATAATTGCAGTATTTAAATGACATCGCAGAAACTAAGGTGGGAGCGAAGAGGACAGAACAGAGATAACCCAGACAGGGCCTGGCAAAGGGTAGTCTAAATATTTACCTAGCATTCAAAGCGTAAAATGTATCTACCTTTGGGGAAGCTGTGCACAATTTAATATCTGCTTACATCCCATCCCATTTATCCACTCACTTCAACCTGGTTTTATGCCTGACGTAATACATTAAAAATTCACGAGTTTTCCGTCATTTATTTCTTGACAGAACCGACTTATATACCAGAGCCCAACTTGACGCGTTAAGGCCGCAAAAATAACTGAGCCATTTTTCCGGGACGGAAGCATTCGGGCCAACTGATAAGGCCCCCCAAGCCGACAGAGGCTCGTCCTGAAGTTGGGAACATCGAAAGCCATTGCCATGAATACTTGGAACATTTGACAAGCACCTAAAACTTGGCAATATCTGTAGGTACATAGGGGTATATGTGTATAAGAAATATATAGGTCACAAGCTGACGTCCCAGCTACAGGGATTGGGAGTGGGTACATAACTTCGTTGCACTCGTTTTTCTGCTTCGGGAGCGACGCCCCGAACGGGGAACAGCTGTTGGTTCCCATCCCTTAACTGCACTGTTAACAGGCTAACAGGGATGGGGTTGGGCTAGGTTTCCCGGGTGGTTAAGGGTGGTAGAAAAGACATTAAAATGAAAATATTCTATCGAATAACCATAGGAATCTGAAACCAGTATTATGAGTATGATTTTATTATTTCTATTAAATTTAAATATTCAATAACAAAGGAGGCGAAGGAATAGATGCGATGGGGGTGGCGTTAGAGTTGGCATAGGTTATGTAAGTTATACATATATTCAAACATATAAAGTATTCTCTACACTCCAAGAACAATTTGGGGTACGAGCTCAAAATTATATATAATATATGTTTTATTAATTAACCAAACCTATTAATTAACCTAATTAATTATTAAACCTTACCTATTAATTATTCTAATAGGTTGCTTGAGAATGGCTTACATGAGTTCTAAAACAGATTAATTTCTTAAATGTACCTTTTTTTCTTTTGTGCCCTGTTAACCTGCCACTGTTAAGTGTAAAAAGCAGTGTATACACGAATGTGTATACAGAACCAAACCAACTCTCAACTTTTGTTCGTTATACACACAACAAATGCCTGTGGCAATTAATTCTGCCAGTGCTCTTGGAGCTAGGTCAACAGTTTGTATTTTATATACATGGCGCTTATATACAAATTATTCACACACAAATACATATGTACATATGTATGTGGATGCGTAAGGAATGTATCCTTTGAGTGGGTGGCTGGCGAAATTAAGGCTACCACGCAATCATATTTGACAATTGTCCGAGGGGAGCTGTGTCCCCAAAGGAAGCCTCACCAGTTGCGATATGCCAAGTGTTTATGTATTCGAAATTTTCAATTAGTGGCTTACACATCCCTAGGGACATCAATGAGTAGTGAAATAAACAAATTCAGTTTAATTTCTTTTGATTATTTCCTGTGGCAAGCGGGAATCTTTTCAAGATCATAACTATTAGGTGGAACAGACGCTAATAACATGATCGCCGCTCTGATTGCGAACCAACAAGTCCAACTCATTAAAAATCGAAGAAATCTCGTCTCTCAAGGCGAGGCATTAAATCAAGCTTCGAAACTAATCGCGCTTTAATGATAAGCAGCCAGCTGAGCCCAAGAGACCGAAGTTAACAATCAGGTTGCATTTTAATTATACAGTATACTCACGAATTCGAACTAATAAATAGTCATTGGGCGCCGTCAATTTACTAGATCTTGATAGGGGCTCAAATTGTGTACGCCCTAGAGCTCAAAATTCAAAAGGGACAAAAAGAAAAATAGTTCTAGGCAACATCCCTTTTTTAGGCCAAAAAACAGAATGGGACACAAGAAAAAAATACGAATAAGTTGAATTATTAATTTATTCTACATTTAAATTTCAAAAAATACTCCTATTGTTTTGTATGTTTGAAACTTATATAGTTTTAGTTTTAGTTTAAAATAAACTTTTGTCTCATACTCAAAGTACAGTATTTTATAAATCAACTGATTTGTTAAAGTGCCATAATTATTTTTCCACGTGTAATGCAACTGAACGTCTGAAACGAAATCACCCCCCCAAGGCATTTCCGTTCGTGTTCATTGATGAAAGCGGGAGCGGGAAAGCGGGACGGACAAAAGAAATCCCAGCGAGGGCGAACTAATCCACAGGCAAGTGCATTTTCCATTTTCCAGACCTGCGTGCGTGTGAAAACAGAAAATGTTTGGAATAACAGGTAAGTTAATAAGTGAGATCTACCACCGCTACGCGCCGCACATGGAGCATTTTCACTAAATACCCAGACATTGTTTCGGTGCCGGTGACGTCGGCAAAAGACAGTCATGAAAAGCCTGCAACATCAGGGAAATGAAACAATTCGCTTCGCAGCAACAGCCCGACCGTCCAAGTGGGTTCTACTTTGCCATACTTCACACACACAGCCGCTTCCCGGAGTGGACAATAAACATTTTGTACAATAATTGCACAAGTGTCACTTGTGCTTGGTGGTGGAACAGGTAGGAGACAAGCCCAAACTGGGCCCAGAAAACGATGGCGGTGGTAATACGGTGTTGGCAGTGGCAAGTGTTTGTGGTCGTTTATGAAAGACTGGAGAGTAAACCAGAAATTGTTACGAAATCGGATACAAGGTTCCCCAAAGAAGGGAAGATCCCAAACTGAGTTGAATTAATTAATTTAATTCCGTAAATGTTATGTTCGATGTAAGGGAGTAGCGATGTAATTAGCAGCGAAAAGTATTGTAGGTCAAACTCATGAATTTTATAGGAAATGCAAGTATAATTTCCCGAATTCCAAGTACTCTGGCTCCCAGTATCCGTAATTATTATGCCGTTGCATAATAGATCAAACTTTCAAAATTTTATGAAAATTAAGTTTTTACTTCTATGTAATTCTGATTACCTCAACGGCCAGAATAAAATGGTTCAGAAGAAAAAACCGGATAAAGGCATTGCAAACACTTTCAATTGAAATGTAAAAAATACAGCAGCTGAGAAACAACAACAAAAAAAAAACAAAACAGACAAAACAACTCCACGACAAATGGCCATAAAAAATGAAAATTGCAACTTTGGAAATTATGCGGCAAACGAGTTTAGAGCAGCAGCGGCGCCAATTTTCCATGGGGAGTTTTCCGTGGAGCGGAATGGTGGGTGATGGGGTGCGAGGGGAAATGCAAAACGCTGCCGGGGCACCCTTTTTCCTCGAGTTTTCCAGCTGCCGCTGGCTGTGGCTACTATTATTTGTATCATTAAGAAGCGCTTCCGTCTTGCAGGCGAACTGAACTCACATAAATTGACGCACGAGGCGCGCAAAAACAATAAGATGGGAAAAGCGTAAAAAAAAGCAGCAGCAGTGGAAAGAAACGGAGAAAAACAAACGGCAAAGAAAATAACCAACGTCAATAGAGGAGGGAAATACACGGAGAAAAATATAACCATTTTAATGTATTATTTGTTTATAAATTTAAAGACCTTTTCTAATCAAAAAATAGTTGTAAAAGTAAAGAATATCGTTGATACTCTAAAATGAATGACTGTGATCGCCAATTTGAATATTAAAGTTCAAATAATTCCTTTTTTCCTGTGCAATGGGGCTGACTGTAAGCGGGAGGAAGCAATTGATTTTCATGTGTGGGGCTTGGAAAAATTTATCCGCTTGGGGAAATGCTTTTGGATAATTGTGTAATGTCCCCGAACGTCGCGGCTCCCACGCAAGGCCCCCACTCACCCTGCTCCCAATTGCAGCAAAAAAGTTGCCAACTACTTGAAAGACTGTCACCCGGAGCGATTTATTACGGCTGTAGTGGGTGGCACTAGAAACCAGAGAGCGGGAAAAGCTTGTGGCCACATGGAAACCTTCGAATGCCGCCACCCTACACTCGAAAAGTTAAAAAAAATATAAATGAGATTATCAAACATAACATGAAATAACAGTAAAATATCTCTTTTTAAAGATAAGAATTCAAAGACTGCTCGAAGAAGTGAATAAATATTAATTAATAAGACAACAAAATATTGTGGATTGTATAAGAATTGGTTATAGTTTTGTATTACTATCATTACTTCCCTTGCAAGACCCCTCAATACTTTTTAAAACATGCCAAGTTCAAGTTAGGAAAGTTTTGCTAGAGAATACAAACACATTTTAGTTGGAGAGTGTCGACGGGTGTGTAATCCATACCGGCCATTTCGAGTGCCTTTCTCCTATTCCATCCCATCGGATTCCATACTATACCTAAACCCATCCAATCCGATACAATCGAATCCAATCGCCCTTGTCAGCGGATTTGTTGCGAAAGTTGGCCCGGCTTGGGCCGCCGCTCGAAAATCAAATGAAGCATGAAGAGGCCTGAAATATTAGCCAAGTGCTCGGCTAACGAAAAATGCGTCGCCCTGTCGCACAACTAGGCAACCCTGGCAACTGCATTCCGCAAATACAATCAAATCAACTTTCCAATGATGGATTTTTTCTTTCGAGTATAATTTAGCTATTTTTACTTCATTTCTTCATCTTTTTTTGCCATTACCTTATTAGCTAAAAACCTGTTGCTCAGGTGATGACGATGATATCAAAAATAAATGACCAGGCGCCTAAACGCAGCTAGTTTAAGTGCTGACGATATTTTTTGGCATGCAAAGTGAAAATGTCGGAGTAAAATAAGACGAACAGGCAGGTAGACACAGAAACTCATGTCAAATGTGCGAAAAATGTTTTAAAAATATATTCGTAAGGTATTGGCAGTTTGGAGGAACACTTAAAACACGAAACTATGGAATCTGTAGACGGAGAAGTATATAAAATGTTTATTATAAATACATGAGGCAAGTCCGAAAATACTAATGTAATCCTAGGTTTACTTTTGTTTTAGTAAAGTAATCTATCAAAGATCAATAAGAAGTTACCTATGAATGCCCAGTTTCTGATGTGTTTACCACTACGATAGAACATTTAAAAGTAACCAAAAATAGTAATAGCTAAATATAACTTTTAATGAATATAATATTAAAATATTTATTCTACTACCAAACCAAGACAATACTTGTGTTATCTCGTAAGTAAATATTCGTAATTTAAAGAACTCCGAATTTAAAGATAACAGTTATGTACATCAATTTAATTATTATTAATTAAAACTAAATACGTTTTCCATTTCTTGGTCTGTATTACTACAAAATTATATAAAAACAAATAACACATCACAAATTTATGATTAAAAATGTATTTTGCATTAATTTATAAATTCTGTTGAATATTAGCCCTAATATTGTATTATGACAACACAATCACTTTTTTTGGTACTTCGAAATGCAAAAAAAAACAGTTTATTTTTTAAAATTTTATTATTCAAACTACTCACCTTACACATTCGAAACTGTAACAGTTCTTTTTAATTTCCTTAGCTGCTGCACTTTTTAGAAATAAAATTGAGATATGCAGGTTACAAAAATCACGCACTCTCAATAGAGTCCCAATAGTTGTTGTTGTTTGGAGCTGCTTTTTCAGGGGACAACCAAAAATCATTAGAAATTTCTATACGCAGACAAGCAACACGTACACACTCACACCCTCTCACACAGCATCTCACACACACAGGCAGGCGAATACGCGAAGCGGAGAAAAAGGCACGGAAAACGTGTTTGTTGTTAGAACAGTAGATGTTTTTTGTTGTATTTCTGTTGCTGTATAAGTAGTTGCTTAAACTGGTATTGGGTAGCGAGTAATCCTTTTTCTCTGTGTCGTTAAGTGTGCAACAAACTAAAATTTCTGTATATTATTCACTGTTTTCAGTTTCCCAACAAAATAAAAACGGCACTCACTCGACACGCACACACTGCAAACAAGACAGCCCACACCCACACACACACGCACACAATAATTAGACCGCCGACAATTCACAATATTTTCCACTATTAAACAGGTGCAATATTTTCACAGTAATTTCAAGTAAACGCGATTGAAAGAAAATAAAAGATTCTGAGAACCGCGCTCTAATCCAAACGTGAACTTAAATTAATATTTTTCACTTGTCTTGAATTTATTTACAATTTTCCGTGCCAGTCACGAAGCGTCCGCGACACGTCCGAACGCGGCAAATTTTTTTTTGTTTATAAATTTTTGTTTTGAATTAGGGATGTCAGAAATAATTTAAAATATCGATATATCGATATTTTTCTTCTTAACAAAATATTATCATCGCGATATTTTTTGGGCAAAAATAAGCGATATTGATATTTTTGAGATAATATTTCTAATATTTTATGTTTGGTCATTCTTAAGCCAGAAAGTCAAGAAAAAGGTTAATTGTGAAAATGATTTTTGCAAAAGAGTTTTATTAAATTAAAAGCTACTTTAGCAAAATGCACATGGTGCATAATGGTTGCGTTCAACAGAACAGCGTGATCACTGATCACTGATGGATTTCTATCGATAGTGCGTGTCATCCCTAATTTTTTGCAAGATTTTAGTAAACATGATCACCAAAAAGGGATCGTAAAAATAGTCCGCTACCTTTTCGCGTTAGTGATGGATTATATCGATGGTTGATGTATCGAAATGAAAAATAGAGAAATAAGGACGTAACTAAAGGAAAAATAAATTATTATTAATGAAAGCAGTGGTCAGTCATTATAATTACTTAATTTTAACGAATTGATAATTATTTAAATAATTATTATTATGTTTTTGTAAGTGAAGTGAAGTGTACAGTGCTGCATTAAAATGCAATAAATTTGACTGCACGCCTTTTCAATGAAATAAGGCACCACATTCAGCAATAAATTATTTTATGTGGTCTCTGGTCAAAAACTATTACTTGGACAATTTTAGGAATATTTTAAAATGGCTCCAGTTGCTTTTTAGTTACGGTTACCTGTTGTTTATTTCAATTATCTTATAAACAAATTCAAATCAATGTTGGCGGGATATTTTTGAATATCGTGAGATATTTTTTAGCTGCAAATATTATGATACGATATTTTTCAAAATCCAACTAACCTAGCTAGAGGCTTATAAAAATCGATTGATATTTTCAAAATCATCGATGTTTCTCTTGTACCATCGATGTTTTTGCGCCGTCACTATCAAGTGGAAAAGCTAATGGGCTTATGATACACTAATGCAGATGACTGAGGTTACCACTGCTTTCATTACTAATCATTTATTTTTAATTTGGTTACGTTCTTATTTTTCTATTATTCAACCATCGATATAATCCATCAGTATCGCGAAAAGGTTTTTTATATATATTTGCGCCCCTCTTTTGCTGATCATGATGGATGAAATTTTGCAAAAGATTGGGGATGAAATATCGATAGAAATCCATCACTGATCGGGGATCATGTTGTTCTGGTGAACGCAACCTATTATAACGCTCAGGCAGCATGTGGAAACTCAAAGTCTGTGAGCTGTTGCAGTATTGGAAGGCAAGTTTCAAAATTAATGTTTATTATGGCGTCCTTCAAAGAAATTGGAAAAAAAAAATGTTGTGTGTGTATTCTTGCCACTTCCTCAGAGTCAGAAAGATCCTTTAGCAAAGCTTGGCAAATTATACATATCTTGCCGCAGAACTCGCCTGAAGCCTGATGGATAAACTAATGTTTATAAACAAGAACCACAATTTTTTAAATGGTTTTTAAGATTTAAATTTTTTTTTAATAGTTAGTATTAAGTTAATATTATGAAGCACAATAAATACTTTGTTTTTCATTTTAATACAATCATGTGTGTGCTTCTCAATTAAATTAAATAATTTAATTTAAATTTAAATTTCATTTAAATTAAATTTCATTTAAATTAAATTATTTTAAATTTCATTTAAATTAAATTATTTTAATTTAATTATTATTTTTATTTAATTTAAATTTAAATTAAATTAAAATAAGTTAAATTGTAAATTGATTTAAGTTTGATGTTTTGGCTGAAAAACCACGAAAAACATCTTACACCGCTTTTCAGCGCTGCCAGTTTGGCTGGTTTCGGGCTATATCTGGAATATTTGAAAATGGAAAAGCTTATGAAGCTTAAAATTAGCTTATATGTAGCTTTAGAAATAACATCATCTAGCATAATGTAGCAAATTCAAATTAATTAATATAATAACTTAAAAATCAAAATGTTGTATTTATATTTCTTTTTGTATCTATTTTTTGTTAGTTTGAGCTTTTCTTCTGAATCCAGCTTATTTGAAAACTCACCAAAAACTGAAACAGACTGTGTTTGCTATAAAAAATACTGAATGTGGGACAGTAATCAGGCCACTGAGCATGGATGTGGAGTCAGGAAGGAAAGGGTTGGACAATGGTGAAGACGCTGTCAGGAAAAAGGCTCGATTTAAGGTTATACTGTTTGTTTCCTAATCTTAATTGCTGAGTTCTAACGTTCTCTCTTTCCGGGATTTGGCGGCCCTTTCGTCCCACCCCTCTGGGGGAGGAATGGGTGGTGCCGGTCCCGCCCCCAGGCTGCGGGGACGGTGCCCGTGTTGGTGGGGTGGCAATGGCCATCATGGCGAAAAGCCGATCCAAGGCGACCCGAGCAGCGGCTCGGTCGCGCGAGGCGCCTGCTGTCGTGGGTCCGTCAGGAGTCGCAAGCGCCCGCCGGATTTGCAGATGAGCCTCCTCCGTCTGGCTGCTCGGGGGCGTGGTGCTGGTCGGGACGGCAGGACCCAGGATGTCGGCGTCTCGCTCCGATCTGGGTCGTTTGGCAGGGCTGTTTTTTTTTCTTTCGTGTTCCTTTTGTTTTTGTTTTTCTGCGAGTCTCACACGGTTTTAGTCGTCGCGGGCTGGCTTGAACATTTTCTTATTTTGGCGTTGCCGGATCGTTTGAGTTTTCTTATTGGCGAGATTGAATATAATCGTGATCGGTTATCGATATATCGCTTTCGTTTCGGTCGGTCCTGGTTCCGGCCGATCTGGCAACGCTGCGTGGCCGTTACGGCTTGACTAAGCTTTTGGGCGAGGGAGGATCGAACAATGCGGAAATTTGGGCGTTGTCATGAGGGGTAGGGACGTTGGGCGAGCGTACTCGCCAGCAAGTGCGCAGTGCCTCTCATTATTTTCCTCGTCAGGCGTCTTCTTGGCTCCTATTGTGTGCTCGGATTCGTGTTCGTCGTCGTTGTCGCCGTGCTTCAAATTGTCGGCGACTCGCCGGCTTTTTCAGTCGAACTGCACAACCGTATCAAAATGATACGACACCCCCGAAAATTTGAGTTTCGACCCTCGTAGGATGATGGAGAAACATAAATAAAAATAAATTTGTAATAAGATTCCGCGGGGTCGATTGTTATCCGACGAGAAAAATTAAAGAATAAAGTCCTAAAATGGTCCTGGCTCAATGTAAGCAAAACAACGTGCAAATTTTATCGAACACGTTGCGTTATCCTCAAATTTTTAACCAATCCGGATAAATATGGTGTTAGGAATAGATGTGTAAAAAACCAAAGTTATTTGACCGGAGCAACATCCCATAATTTTAGATGTTTGCTTCGTGCACCACACTTGCCGCAAGTTGCAAGTTAAGCCTTTGAAACGAAGAACTCATCGGAAGATGCTGTAAATATTGGAGAGCATTGTCAAAGAAGACCTAAAGGCTCCACTTAAACGTTTTGAAAAAACCTTGGTAATCACAATATTGTTCGAATTACGTATGACACTCAGTATCATTCCAAGTTTTTTCTAAAAATTTCATCAGAGTCCATTAAAAAATTAAAGTTTTTAAAAATAAAAAATTGTTTAATAATATAAAAATACTCGTGTTTCTCTTATATAGTGAATAGTACAAATTGGAGAATAATTATTATTTTAAATTTTTATTTTAAAAATCATAAAATAATACTTATTATTATTACTTAACTTTTATAAATAAATAGAACAATAATTATTATTTTCCAATTTTTGTTTATAAAAATTTAATAATAACTATTATTTAGTGATTTTTATTTTAAAAATTATAACTGTTACGATCCTTGTAAAATAGTCGGGGACATAAATTCACTGTCCTTCTCAACCTATCCACCAAAAATGAAAACGTCCGCTTCTCCATTCGAAAACTCTCTTTAAAGAACTCCTCGTTGATTGATTACTTTTTAACTTTACTTTTAAAAGAATTTAAAACTATATACCCCCATCCAAACACTTCTTGGCATTCGGTTTTTGGTAGAGGACATAGTAATTGTGCATTGAATCAGGGTTTGAAAAGCTACGCTGCTCCCATAGTATTTTATTTTACTATTGCTAGCGCTGCACAGTGGTCCGGCTTGTATGGGGAGAGCGGCCAAAAATACTTCTAGTTGAGGTAGAGACTTGAAACTTTGCAGAAAATTTATCCTAAAATAATATGTAAAAATCAGCCAGATCGGGCAACTATATCATATAGCTGCCATATGAACAATCGGTCTGATATTCAGTTTTTATATGAAAAACTATTGTTTTTCGTATATAACCTGGGAAACTTCAGTAAAAATCTGGATACTATAGGTTATAGCTGCCATAGGAACAATCAGTGTAAAACGAGTTTTCGCCGGGAAACTATTTCGCCTTAAAATAATAATGACAGAAATTATAAATGTAATTACAAAAACGAATATAAAATAAATACATTTTTTTAATTTATATGCTTACCCTTTAATATTTACATATATGTGTAGTAACAATTCGACAAATGAATGTTTCAAAAAAATCATATTTTACATAGTTTCGTCCAGTAAATCAATAGCTCATTTAAGAAGCTTGGATTTTGGTTTGCATTGAAGTTTTCTTTGGCCCGCAATAAAAGGATCAGAATTTAAAAGTAATCTGTTCAATAAATCGGTATTCGTCAGGACCTTTGACATTTTTCGCGTGTGGTTTAGCCTAAATAATTTAACGTCTTTTATTTTAAAGAAAAGAATATAAACAGAAAACATAACACACAAATAACAACAAACGACAACACACAGCAGAAGCACGTGCTTTTTTTTTAAATTGAGGTTAGGTTACCTTTTTGTATTGCAAGCCGCACGGCACCTTACGGCACTTGAACTAAACTTTCTTATATTCTTAAAATGCTTAAGAATATTATATAAAAAGATTTGTGAATGCCAAAGAGTGCCATCACAACTAAAACTCTAACCAAACACAGAAAAGACAAACTAAGAACGTTCACAATTATGTACTAAATACAACAATGATTTACACAAAACACAACAAATACTACATATACTTTTTATTGTAAAAA
>VNJQ01005305.1:0-91271 GCA_008042515.1 Drosophila truncata | reverse complement strand
AATGAAGAAACCAAGACTTAGAATTCAACAGGTTTTAGGATGTTTCGACGAGTCAACCTAATATATAAATATTTAATGTTATTTTTTAAGTATTAGTATGTATAAAGTAAAAATAAAAATAAAAAAAACTGAACCAAAAAAAATTTCGACCTAAAATTTCGACCTAAATGTTGTTGATGAATTGTTGATGAATTGTTGATGAATTTGTTGATGAATTGTCGATGAATTGTTGATGAATTGTTGTTGATGAATTGTTGATGAATTGTTGATGAATTGTTGTTGATGACAGCCTAGGACATGCCCATGTTAAATTCATCAACAAATTGTATGGCAGTTCATCGATGATTCATCAACAACATCCTTCGGGTGTTGATGAATTGTTGATGAATTGTTGATGAATGGTACTGCAGGGACAATATACATATCGGGGGCTGTGTGTGTGTGTGTGTGTGTGTGAGGGGCGTATATATAGGATGTGCATCAGAATATACAACTAACTTCCCGGCCTCCCCTTCCCGCCTCAATCAATGTTCAACTTCCGGAAGGAGCCCTCAGCTCCGGCTGCCAAAGGAGCCGCCTCGATAGCCTCTCGCAATTTCTCATCCACGACATATCGTTCGTCCTCCTTGAAATAGTCGGAGAAGCTGACTAACTTGGCTTCGTACCGCGCCATGGCCTCAGGCAGTGTGCTATTATTGCCGCCCATTTCGACGGGAAGATACTCCTTGCCGATGGCGCTTTGCAGGGACTCCAGATTCGGGTGAATGTGCAGCTAAAGGTAACAATACATAGTTAGTTGTGCAACTTAATAGTCATAGCAGCCAGAACCCACCAGTTCCTTCTGTTTCATCACATTCCGGACCAATCCCAGGACAAATTGCGTTTCCCTGGACGCATGCACGATGTGAGTGGCCACTAAATTCGTGGGTATACCATGCTCCAAAAAGGCATTCATCCGCTTAAACATGCCGGCATCGAACTGCAGCATCAGGGAGTAGGGAATCTTTGTGAAGTCAAGGATCTCCACCACACCGGCAATATTCCAGTTGTCATCCGTGTTGATCTCGATCTCGGCGCGGAAGGCATGGAAGCGGAAAATGTCGCTGACGGAGTGCTTGGAAGTGTCGATTTGGCCCATGCGTGTGAAATGGATACGTGGGCCGCCAGGGCCAATGGGATTCGGTAATGTGGCGAAAATTCTAAATAATAAATAAATACAAAATCAATTAGTATCCAGAAAAATGGCAAGCTGGACATATAACTCACCCTGAACGGGCCAATTCGATCAGTTTATCATCCACCAGGCGACTCTTGAGCAGTTCACGCTCCTTGGTCTTGTATGTGTAGTAGAAGAGTATTCGTTTCTTGGCCTCCTCAACGTCCCAGCAGCAGAAGCGCAGGAAGGCCACCAGAAACTGATCATCGGTTCGCGCCTGCAGATATTTTACATCATGGATCCAGCGGCGCAGGGCCTTGATCTTTGTCGACCTCTCGGAATCCACCTCTTTGAGCTGCTTATGAGCCACCTCGGCCAGCTCTGGCGCCAGCTTTCGTATGTTGGGCATGATAACAGGGGAACTGCAAAACGATTAAATTTTGGATAAGTTACGATGCCAAAGAATAAAAGCTTATATCGGTCGCGGCGGAGGAATGTCTGTCTGTATGCTCCCTCTAGCCAGATGCGACTACACGACTAATCGAAATGTCGTTGCCTGCCTGGACTCTTAGTTGGACTGAGACTACCGGGGTACCGGGAATGCCGCAGAGGTGTATTGATTCCGATTCCAAAGTGAGAGCCTCAACGATAACGGCGAAGTGCACACTGGTTCGAAAGTAATCACCAAAGGCTTCCTTTCTCATCTGGCAAACTCACAGTGAGCAAACATTTTCCAGGGCTTTATCAGTAGCGATAGGGACAAACACAAATAGAAATAATTTACAGATATGATAGCTACATATGTCGCCAGGTATAGTTGACCTTAAAACTTAATGAATTGCTATGGATTAGGAGGTAATCCTAAAGTTCTTTGAGTTAAGAATACAAAAAAGATCATTAAAGGTAAAAATTATCATTTTATTTTATGGGAAAACTGTCTAAAAAACTGTATAATTTATTAATTAAACGCACAGAATGACATCTTTTCCTCATGGTTAGTTTTTATAGTTTTTATCTCACCAATAACATATTAGTTAACATAAAGTCAATAATTCTTAACTTTCCTGATATTAAATTATAAACAAAGTATTCTGTATTTAATAAATTTTAGCAAAGAATTTTTTAACTTTCCCTGGGTCCCTCTCAAAGCAAAGAAAACCACTTGAAAAAAAAAATAAATGGACATTAAATACCCATAATTGGGTAACTCCAACCAACTGTGCTTTCCCGATCCGCCGATAAGATATACCCTGTTTGAACTATGGCGTGGTTCGAACCCCAAAAACGCTTCTCGAATAAGTAGCAGCAGCTGCATACTCATACATATATTCGCCACCGATGCAGGCGCTTCGCAATCTTATCTCTCGGCGAGAGACTTCGCCCGCCCCCGCAACCGGATCAGATGGGGCATCCGGCCCAGAGAGACAAAGAGAGAGAGAGCGGCGGCAGCTGCCAGGTTTGCTATCAGTCCAAAACGAGTGGCCATAAAGTGCCAGCAGATTAGCATTTGACGGTTACGTTTCGGCTCGGGATTGGGGCTGGCCAGTGATTAAGTAAAGCAGTTAGTAGCCATCCAGCTGCCACGAAGCCAACGACTTCCCAGAAATGGTGCCCGATTTGCGTCCACTGAACCCCGAGCTGCGTCGCATAGCCGAAGCGGAGTTAAATGAGGTGGAGGAGCGAGTACCCGCTGATTTAGAGGCTCTGAGGGAATGGCTGGCCAAGCAGCCTTACCTGAAGGCCCGGCAGGATGATCAGTTTCTCATAGGATTTCTGCGAGGCTGCAAATTCAGCCTGGAGAAGACCAAGTCCAAGCTGGATCATTTCTACACCATCAAGACGCTGATGCCGGAGCTCTTTGGCAGCCGAGTGGTGGATGAGAAGAACTTGGCTTTGCTGCGAACGGGGTAAGTCGAGGTGGCAGGTGATGGCTTCATGGATTGATTATCAAAATTCTGTTTATCAGGACCTATGTCCGTCTGCCCAAACCCTGGGGACCCGGAGGCCCACGGCTGCAGCTCACAAACTACGAGAAGTTCGATCCCAAGCAGTTTAAGCTGCTGGATCTCTTCCGCTACCAGACAATGCTTTCGGAACAGGCCATCCGTGAGGATGACAACAGCAACATCAGCGGTTATATCGAGATCATCGACATGGCCAAACTGAGCCTGAGTTTCTTGGCCCAACTCGACTTTACGCTCATCAAAAGGATGGGTGTTTTCGCTGAGAAGGCTCAGCCCACCCGCCTGAAGGGAGTTCACCTGATCAATTGCCCCAAGGAAGGAGTGGCGCTACTGAATCTGGCCAAGAGCCTTATGCCTAGCAAGCTCCAGCAACGGGTGAGTGTCGAATAGTGGCTAAGAATAGCTTGTCGGATAGTTGGAGACACTTTTGTTAATTTATTTTCGCACCCTTATCGGACACTTCACGGGGATTATCAGGCAGTCTGCTTGGCAGAGATGATAAGAGCTCTCAACAGCTCTGTCGCGCTCTCTCACCCTTGAACTATATTAATTAATATTTCATAAATCAGAGCAATTAACTTTCGAGAAGTGCAATGCGTGAAAAAATAGTGGCTAAGGTCAGTTGTCTGAGCACATGGGTGGGCTCTTATCGCTGAAGCGTTTCACAGAGAAAATACATAAAGCCAAACCGCCGGCAAAAGAAAGATATATCAGTAGTCACTATCAACACGTCGGCGGGTTTATCTATCTGGATGACTAATTCTATTTTTTCTTTTTACAGTTTCACGTGTACAAAAATTTGGAGCAATTGCGAGAGGTAATACCAATTGAATATCTGCCAGAGGAATACGGAGGCAACAATGGACGTATAGCTGATATCCAGGCGGAGGCTGAGAAGCAATTGTTGTCCTACAAGGAGTATTTCGCCGAGGATTCACAGTACGGAGTGGATGAACGGCTAAGACCGGGAAAACGAGTAAATGCCGATTCCATTTTCGGAGTTGAGGGCTCGTTCCGCAAGCTGGACATTGATTAGTGGAAGCTGCCAAGGCTTCAAATTAAGTTTTATTATTGTATTTAAATGGGGAGAATAGTCTCAATTAAAAGCGATATGATATGCATGCCTGAACAAGCTTAATTATATTCAAGAGAATTGCTAAAAGATCAGCAATTAAATCGCAGAATCATTATAATTTTTTTTATAAATTTGCATTAATAAAATTATTAAAACGCAACAAATACAAACGAAATATATTATTGCAGTCAAAATGTTACTAAAGTAGAGTGTTTAATGCGTTTACTAAGGACAGCTCACTGGGATCTGCAGAGTTAGGATCCGTAATCTAAAATTGGACAAATTGCAAAATTAAACTGCATAAAAAATGTATACAAATTTCACTTAAAGTAAGTAGTAAGTAAAACTGTTTTGGATGCTACAAAAACTGCCTTAAATAGTTTTTGTAACAATATGCTATATGGAACTGGCCAGATTTGATAAATAGCGCGAAAATACAGCTAAGAACCGTTCAATTGAAATTAAGAATACCATCTGGACTTTATATATAGGTAAATTTTACTACAGTTAATGTTAAAAAGTGTAAATGGACTGCAAAATCGATTCGATACATAAAGGCAATTAAGTATATGGAATATAGACTAGGGTAAAGGGAGAGTATGCCCAGATTAGCACATTTCACGGTCTCGTTTCTGCTTGTTATAGAAACTGACTTATAAAAAGTAAATTAGTTTATATCCATCCATCGAGCTGCCACTAAGACAACTACTTTCCTGCCAAAATGCCCAATTTGCGTCCATTGAGCTCCGAGCTTCGTCGCATTGCTGCAGCTGAACTGAATGAAGTGGAAGACCGAGTTCCTGCTGATTTAGAGGCTCTGCGGGATTGGCTGGCCAAGCAGCCTTATCTAACGGCCCGGCAGGATGATCAGTTTCTCATAGGATTTCTGCGAGGCTGCAAATTCAGCCTGGAAAAGGCCAAGTCCAAGCTGGATCATTTCTACACCATCAAGACGCTGATGCCGCAAGTCTTTGGCAACAGAGTTGTGGATGACAAGAACTTGGCCATATTGAGAACGGGGTAAGTTCAGGTGTCCAGTAAAACCTTCAAGAATTATAAAAATCCCTTTAAGCACCTATCTTCGACTGCCCAAGCCCTGGGGACCCGGAGGCCCTCGTATTCAGGTCACAAACTATGATAGATTCGATGCCAAGCAGTTCAAGTTGATGGATTTCTTTCGCTACTGGTTCATGACTTTGGAACAGGCCATCAGCGAGGATGACAACAGCAACATTAGCGGTTATATTGAGATCAATGACATGGCCAAAGTAAGCCTAAGCTTCCTGGCTAAAGTCGACTTGAAGCTGCTCAAAAAGATGGGAATTTTCCTTGAAAAGGCTCAACCTTCTCGCCTGAAGGGCATCTACCTGATTAACTGCCCCAAAGAAGGGATGGCGCTAATGAATCTGGCCAAAAGTCTTATGCCCAGCAAGCTACAGCAAAGGGTGAGTGTCGATAAGTGGCTAAGAACATTTCTTTAACTGCAAGGAAATATATTTATTAATATAATATTAATTAAGGTCAGTTTTCTATAAACATGGTAAAAACAAAAGGAAGACAGACAGGAAAGTACGATATATCAGGAATTACTATCAACACGAAGGGTTTATCTGTCTTTTCAACTGCATGACTAATAAATATATCATTTTCCCTTTCACAGTTTTTCTTTTTCAAGAACCTGGAACAATTTAGCGAGGTAATACCACTTGAATATCTGCCAGAGGAGTACGGAGGCAACAATGGACGCATAGCTGAAATCCAGGCAGAGGCAGAAAAGCAATTTATGTCCTACAAAGAGTATTTTGCAGAGGACTCACAGTTCGGAGTGAATGAGAAGCTACGACCGGGACAAAGTGTGAATGCGGACTCCATTTTTGGGATTGAGGGCTCCTTCCGCAAGCTGAACATCGATTAGGTTGAAAAAACAGTCTCAATAAAAAGCCTGAAATACATTTCTAAAAAACCTTTTCTTGACTTCATGAGAATCGACGAGAGAGGCGCAACAGATGGTTAAATCGCCACACCATTAGCTTTTAGTGGTTACTATCTGTGACACCTGTTAATGGATTTGTCAATCAGCAAGTCGACTTATGTGGGATCTGTTTTCGTTTGCGGTCATGTCAATTTGCTCTTCAGGCAAAGGCAGTTCCTCTGCGGAAGCCAATGGAGCAGGAAGCCAGCGACATGGCCACATTCTCGTCCAGCAATGAAGTTGGTTAAACAGATTCTGTTCTTACTTCTGTATTAAATTTCTTCATTTTGCAGTTTGACTTTAGCAAATGGGACTTTCCCGAGGAACGCATCTGGCTGCACAAGTCTGATGGCGAAATCACCTGGAAAATCATCACTTTTTTGCCCCTTATTGCCTTTGGTCTTTATGGAAACTTCACCATGGTTTATCTAATAGCTGCCAATCGATCTTTGAGATCTCCTACCAACTTGATTATTGCCAATATGGCAGTGGCCGACCTGCTAACGTTGGCCATCTGCCCTGCCATGTTCATGCTGAACGATTTCTATCAAAACTATCAGCTTGGCTGTGTGGGCTGCAAGCTGGAGGGCTTCCTGGTGGTGGTTTTCCTCATCACAGCCGTACTCAACCTTTCGGTAGTCAGTTACGATCGTCTCACTGCCATTGTGCTGCCCATGGAGACCCGCCTGACGGTTAGAGGAGCCCAAATCGTGGTGGTTTGCACCTGGATTCTGGGTATTTTACTGGCATCCCCCTTAGCTCTATACAGATCTTATAGGGTGCGACTTTGGAAGAACTTTACAGAGCGTTATTGCAAGGAGAACACCAGCATTTTGCCCAAGTACTGGTATGTTCTTATAACTATACTGGTGTGGCTGCCCCTTGGCATTATGTTGATCTGCTACATAGCCATTTTTTACAAGGTAAGTGGATGAAAATAAAGCGAACAAGGATTAAGAAATTATTAATAAACCATAAACCAGCTCGATAGGTATGAAAAACGCGTCCTTAGCCGAGAGAACCCACTCCAAGTGAGCTACAAGCGCAGCGTGGCCAAAACCCTATTCATTGTCGTTGTGGTTTTTGCTGTGCTCCGTCTACCCTTCACCATTCTGGTAGTTCTTCGGGAGAAATACTACGCCGAGGATATCTCTGTGAGCAGTGGAATGCAACTTTTTTGGTACATTTCTCAGTATCTGATGTTTCTCAATGCCGCTGTCAACCCGCTTATTTATGGCTTCAATAATGAGAACTTTAGACGAGCCTATTACCAAATTTCTTGGGTTCGACGCTGCAGAGAAGAAGGCAAAATGAGAAAGACTTCGGATTCAACACAACATTGCTGCTACTGCGCTTTTATGAAGAAGGGTAAGAAAGACAGAAAACAGGAGGAAACAGCTCAGCCGCCAGAGAATGTCAATGAGGCGGAGAGCCAGGAGATGACCACTGAGGGGCCAACGGCTGCCTGTACAACGGAGATGGTTTCGGGTGATATTCAGGTTCCAGAAGTCGATGCAGATGGATTTATTTAAAACTTTTGGTATTTTTTTAACTTATGATCTCTTTCAAGAAATTCTATAACAGCTTCCTATTCTACCAAAAAAAATACCACTAATATTTGAGTTTGAGCAGTCAGCTGATTACAAACTTATTTCAGAGCTTTAGGAACCGTTTTCGAAATCTCTATTCTATAATAAAACGTAATCTGCGGACACGTGGCACAGTTTATGTTTTCATTCTCGTTTTGATATCGTTTTCTCCTTAATAAATGTTTAAATAATGTGTCGCTTGTTGTTTATATTGATTTTCGTGGAAGCATTCGTTCTAGGAAATAGTTTTGAAGTGCATTTCCAAGAAACCTATCCCACCTATCATCTCAGCTCGGATCAGGACTCGCTGCTACACAAACGGGCAGCGGATGTGCCTCAATTCTTTGATCAAGGTTTCTTTAAAATCAACTAACAAACTTTATTTACAATTAGAATTTTAAAGAAGCTACCGCTCAGGCTAAACCAAACAATTCCGCCTTCATGTAGCCAACGCCATGGTCCTCAAGGAATCGTATAAACTGGCCCATGTTCATTACTCCCTCCTCGGCATTGAAGAGCTGCTCGCTGAAATCCTGGAATCCACGCTTGCGTTGCCGCGACTCTGTACGCACCACGCTGATCTTTTGCCAGCGAAGGGCCTTGATGCTGCGCCAAAATTCCTGACAATTCTCAGGTTCTCCCTCTACACAAATGATCCCAGGTTTGCCGGGTCGACTGAAGCCTGTGAGCTCCAACTGGCGAGCCTGACGTACCAATTCCTGTCGCTTGGCTGTGGATTTTATGTGATGCGAATAAATCCACAGGCGCTCGAGTTGGGGGGCAGCTGGCGGCGGTGGCTCTTGTATTTCTGGTGGCTCCACGAACTCGGAGGCTGGCCGTTTCAAAAGATCCTCAATTTGTTCCTGCAGCCAACTTAGCAGCTGGAAAATATACGGCTCTGCATCCTCTTCACGGCGATCGTTCTGATATTGTTCTATATCGTTCTTGAGGCGATGTTCTCTGGATTTTCCCAGCAAAGGACTGTGAACACTGACACGTGCCTGCTCCAATAGAGGATATAAATGAGGCAGTTCCACTCGGACTTCTACGCTTTGCTTGGCGGGCAAACTCAGTTTTACAAGGTACTCCAGATGCGAACGAAGATCGGTGATGGTTATGTGCTTATCCTCCTCAAGGAACTCATTGAAATCGGCCACAACCCCAGCATCGAGCATCTGCAACTCTCCAGGAGCACAGTAAATGGAGCTCAGCAGTTCCAGCTCCTCCAACTGCTGGCCAATGCAGCGGCGATAGGTTAATAGCTCCTCCTGGGCCATGGCTGACGGAGAGTTAGAGAGAATTGTTTGGTTTAGTCAGCGGGCGGCGCTTTGCTTAGGATCCTAGTCCAGGCTAAAGTACAAATAAAAGCGAATGATGATAGTAAGACATGAACACTGAGGGATTTCTACAAAAGGAATCACATGAAACGCTTTATAAAGAATATTTCCTCTAATTAAACTCCTATTTTTAATACCCTTCCCAGCCAGCTTCAGTTTCGATGGCCTAACCCGCGTGGCCTCTGTGCCAGTGCCCTTTCCCTTGGACATTTGCATCCTCCAATTACCCACGGCCAAGTATGCCACGGCTCTGCACAAAAACCTCGCGGGAGTGCGTCACTTTGCTGTATATGAATGGCGTCCTGCCGATCAGGCTTACCAGCTGCTAGTGGAAGTGCCCACACCTAAGGCCGTTGCCTTAGACTGCCTGGCCTTTGCTGGACGCGGCTATGTGGCCCTAAGCTACAATCTAACCGAACCCGTGGCCCAGGCCCGCGAAGGTTCCCCCATCTACGAGCTCTCTGCGGAAACTGGCATCCGAACTGTGCAGTACTTCTCAGGAACCCGACTGCGTGGCATGTATCTGCGTATCAGCAGCCAGGAGCTGACTCTTCTGCAGGCTTTTGACTCGGAAGCAAAGTGTCCCTACTTCAAGTGGATGGGAAGGAGTTTCCAGCGTCTGGGATCGATTCCCTGCAGCAATGCCCGAAGGTTGGAGGCCTTTGGCATAGATTACACAGACTATGTGGCTGTGGCCAACTATGCGGATGCCGAGGGACGCACTGCCACCCATTCAGAAATCTTTAAGTACGATGCCAAGACACAAAAGTTCCAGCTTTTCCAGAGACTTCGCAGCAATGGAGCTGTGGATGTAAAATACTTTAGTTTGCCAGTGAATGAGGTTACCAGGCGGCACTTTCTCATTTTGGGCAACACTTTTGGGGGATCCAGCAGTGGAGAAGCGGATACTGTGATCTATGTCTTTGAAAAGGGTCAATTTGTGCCCTATCAACGGCTGAGTTTCTTTGCTCTGGAACGAGTTTTGCCAGTTCAGGTGGGAAATTATTAAAAATTATTAAAAATCATGAAATATTTGACTAACTTTAACCTTGTAGCACTCAGTTTCAGAGAAGTTTCTGCTTCTGGTGGCCTGTAACAAGCAGGATGTGAAGATCTTCAACCTCAATGATTGGAGGTTCGAAGAGTCCAAGGTTCAGTTTACAGAAGGTGCCTTAAGTCGCGGCGTGGCCAGAATGAGAAGTTATGAAGAGGCGACACAAAGCTTTCTAGGTGAGGTTTTCTAATGAGATTTTTCAACTGTATTTCTTTAGAATTTTTTGTTTTATTTTAGTTATTTCTAATGAGAATATGGCTGCCAATGAGACCAACATTTTCCAGCCACTTTTCAAGCAGGACGAACATGCAAATATCCTACGACAACAAATTATTGACTGGGCTCAAGAGCAAAGAAAGCGTTTGGAGCGGGTCAATATAGAAGAACTAATGCAAAGGCTAGAGGTGAGTGGGAGTCAACTTGAGGCTCATTAAACTCAAAATAATTTAATTTCCTGATGAAGGTTAAACAAAAGAAACGCCAAGAGAAACTGCAAATAGCGCACATTAAAAAAGTGAAAGCTAAATTGGTAAGAGAAGTCAAAATAAGAAATTAAACTGGAAACATTACCATATTCTTCATATGCAGTTTGAGGATCAACACATGAAGCTAACGTCAAACTATTGGCAAGCCTTGCAATTGGCCAAACAGGCTTTGGATATTCTAGAACACAATACGGAGTCAGACAGCTTCCGACAGCCCGCCAAGAGAGCTGCAGACAAACCCCAGGCACACGAATTCGAGGAGCTCACCGTGGATACTCTGGTGGTCCACCGAACCGTTCAAGCAGCTCATATCAATGGAGTTGATACCAAGAATCCTGTTTACGCAACCGTGGCAGCCAACAAGGTATACGTAAGTGAAACGTACACAGAACCAGTCAGAAAACACAAGAAACCGCTTCTCGAGGAGCTGTCTGTGAAGGATCTTCAGCTAGAGGGCAGACTGAATGGCCTCAAGTGGGAAGATCTGCTGGAACTGACACTCAAACGCAACGGCATGGATGTGCAGTTCATTAAGGCCGCAGCGGAGATTACAAATCTCAAGTCTGATGCTGCGCAGGTGAACAGCAATGAGGTCAACGATAGGCCGCTGGGTCATCTCATACCAGTGGATGGCGGCAATTTTATAGTTCAGCAGGATGTGCAGTTTGCTCAGCCTGTACAGGTGAACCGTTTGCTCATCAATCAGCGCCTCAATCACATCCATGTGGATCGTCAGCGCTTTGATGTGTTGCTGAGGCAGGCGAATTACACGCAGGTTATCCCAGGATCCAAGAGATTCGAGAATGTTAGGGTTCTGGAGCCTATAACCATAGCGGTGGGTTGTCTAAAAGCAAGTTAAAAGTCACACAGATATAGTTTTTGATTCCTTTCTAGGGTCCCATGAGTGGAGCTGAACTGAGAGCCATGTCACCAGCCAAGGTAACCCATCAGCCGTTGGAACTTCAGGGGGATTTTGTAATTGAAGGCGATGTAACAATTGGTAGATTGCTGCAAATGAAAGATTTAGTAGATGAAATCAGCCAAAAATCAGCAGCAGAAGTATTGAGACGCAGTCTACGCCTTGATAAACCCCTGGGGAATGTAAATCTCAAGTTTTTGGAACCCCTAACAGTCAACAATACGGAGCTGAGCTTCCTCAACACCCGAGACTTGCAGAATCTGGTTAAACTCAATGTAGATGAAGTTCAGGTGGTGGAGGGTCTGAAGGTGTTTCCACAGAACCTGCAAATCAGCGAGGGTTTCGGTGAAGTGAAGTGGCTAAATGGCATTGATGTGGAGCAACTATCGGAAACTTTGCTTACCAAAAATGGCAATCAAACAATTTCTACTCCCTTAGAACTACAAAGCTTGGAAGTGGAGCAAGTGAATGCATCCCAAATATCATTAAATGGCTTTGGGTTAGAGGATTATCTACAAGTTAGCGGGGATCAGCAATCGACCAGCTCCTTTTTTGTGGGTCACTTGGAAGCTGGGGAGCTGAGTCTGGAGGATTTGCACCTAAATGGTCTGCTGTTTGGCCAATCTCAGTCCTCAATCCTTGCACATGGCAGCCAAAATCTGGATAGTTGGCATCTGCCGCCCGATTTTAATGGCACCATTTATGCCCAGAATCTGTGGCTAAGCGGCAACATCAACCAAGTGAGCGTGGCTCAGTTGGAGCAGCAATTGCAGCAGCTGGCAGGCAATATAAAATATGTGGGTGACTTTAACTTTGGTCATGCGGTGAATATAAGTTCTTTGAGCTTTGGAAACTCCCTGAATGGCATTCCAGCGAATCAGTTTGGCCGTTCTTGGTTAGAATCCGAGGGAAATCAGAATTTTACAGCTCCCCAAGAGCTGGCATCAATGGAGAGCAAGCAGGGGGTTTGGCTCAAGGGAAAGCTCAACAATTATACCCTTGATGATCTGATAAACCGCAGCTACAGGTTGAATGCCTCGGAGCACCTGCAGACAGTGCGCTTTGGTAAGTTTTCCCTGGAAATTTCATGACAAAAATTAAGTAACTTTTTAACTTTGCCCCACAGAGAATCCCATTGTACTGCAGTCAGAGCTCCAGGTGGGTTTACTGAATGGCCTGCTCGTGCCGAAGGATGTACTTTACCGGAATACCAATAATGGCGGCTACCTCACCACTCCGCTGGGCATTGAAGGCAACCTGGAGGCAGCTAACTGGTGCAATGTAACCAGGTTAAATGGCTATCCTCTAGAAAAGCTGGCCAAATATCTAAACGAACCAAATTTAGACACTTTTCTGGCTGAGAATGTAAAGTTTTCAACGGCGCCCACTTACAACCTTCTAAATGGTCACCAACTGGACCAAATCTTGGACCATGTCTGGCTGGACAATGAGGATGTAGAGCTCAGTGGCGTAGAACTGGAGTCAGGGAACTTTGAAGGCCTGCTGGAGTTTCAGGTGAGCACAAAATCCACTTTTTTCTTCTTTTTTAATGTAAATACGACTGCTTTTCACAGGGACCCATTAACGGGCACCAGGTGGAGTACATCAGGCGGCACTATCTGAGTCGAACGCGCGGCCAGCAAGTGAAAACTCCCCTCAGCTTCCAGCATGACGTCACGTTCGCACAACCTCCAACGGCCAGCTTTGTGGAGCTACGTGGCAGTGCCGCCAGCGAGGGCATCAGCAGTAGCAGCAGCAGCAGCGGGTATGTTCATTTGGTCTCGAGGGCAAAGGGCAAAGGGTAAACGAAGGGCTAAATGGAGGGTATCACGTTTCACTTTTGCAATTGTTTACGCGCTAACAGTTTGGCAGGCACTGCACGCTACAGTCAGCTGTGCGTTGTGTTCGCAGGTGAAATTTCTGTACACGTTTGCTAGTTTTGCACGCGATTCGGGGAAAGCGGGACCGGGGACGCACAATCAATGCACTCGATGCAGCTGACAGGTGGGCACAATTACCTCGTATTTTGGTCGCTGCTGATTGGGTTTGGTTAAATGCACTTTTTACGGTCGGGCAGTTACGGGAGATTGGTTGGATTGTTGACAGCTTAGCTTACTTCCGGCTATATCTGGCTATGAAAAGCTTATAGAGCTTGCAACTAGCTTATAACTTAAAAATAGCCAACTATTCATCTAGTATATTCTAGCATATACTGATTGATATTCTATACCTGTAAATTTAAACAAAAACGCAGTTTTTAAAAATTCGTTTAAATTGTATTGATATATGGCATTTAAATTTTTAAGCTATCTTAAGATATTAGCTTTTCTTTGACAAAATCACTGGCAATATACCAAGCGACATTCAAAAGTATAGTGTAGTATTTTAATTTTTTGGTATTTTCACATGTACCAAACTTTTTGGTTTTAAAATTTGAATTTTAAAATATTATTTTCCAATTTTTAAAGCAACCTTTCTCTGAACTTTGATGAGTTCGTGGCAAACACCTTAAAAACAGCCGGACCACACACCATTAGTGGAAAATGGACTCTGCCGGAGGCGTCTGTCTCTGGAAATTTAAACAAAGTCATCGTTAATCAACTTGATTTAGCCACTGATGTACTGAGGATAAACCAAGATAATGCTGCTGATCCGATAACCCTTGAGGCCCCCAAAACCGTTAATAGTGCCAGTATAAATCGGCTATATGTCACACCAGATAGTCAGGTGGCAGAGGTTCCCTTGGCCAAATGGATCAACGAGGCTGCTTATATCTATGGGAACCACACCATACCAGGAATAACTCATCTGGAAAATGTCAATCTTTACAATGATCTTCGGGTCAAAGGACCAGTAAATGGCGTTCTCTGGCAACCAGATAAACTCCTACTACGTGACAAAGAGCAGGAGATGCAGGGATCCCTGATGGTGGCCAACAGTCTACCGGAACAGCAACGAATCTTTACCAACAATGTGGAGAATCTACAAGTAGACTTTGTCAATGGACTGCCAGTAAACGAATTGTTGCTTAACAAGGCGGAGAATCGACCCAATCTTCATGTAGAGAGCCAGCTGGTCTTCAGCCAACCCCTAACCGTGGGCCATTATGAGCTGGGGAACGGCATTGGTCCGTTGGATAAATATTACAAACGAAAGCGGGACGTGGACTCGAATTCTGTTGAAGATTTCCAGCAGCTGCAGGAAAATGTAGATGC
Source organism: Drosophila truncata (assembly GCA_008042515.1). NCBI lineage: Eukaryota > Metazoa > Arthropoda > Insecta > Diptera > Drosophilidae > Drosophila > Drosophila truncata. The sequence goes on along the minus strand of VNJQ01005305.1, from coordinate 76,505 downwards.
AATTAAGAATAGATTGGCCAGTAAGTAAAGTTAAAATCTTAAAAAATCATATAAAAACCTTTAAATTATCGCCACAGAGCCCCCGAAAGTACTCGAGAGCTTTGCCCTGGTGCAGCAGCTACCCCATAAAGTAGATAAACTTCAGTTATACTCCTCTGGCAGCGATGATATACTGGCCATCAGGGAGAGGGACTCAGACGAAGTGATCTCCTACGCCTGGCATCCGGCTAGACACAGCTTCGTGATCGTTTCAAGTAAGTTATGTAGCTTTATTTGCATATGAACATATTTTAAAATGAACTGACACATGGGAATTTCAATTAATATTAATGTTTAAGCTTAAAACTAAATTTAAAATACTGCGTTGTGGCGTCGTGCACAGAGTCAGAGTCATTTGAAACCCAATATAACCAATTATACCGAGCAGAACAGCTTTTTTAATACGTTGTACTGCGCCACAACGCAGATATTTTAAACACGAATACACACAGTACTTACGCAGCGATTGCGGAAAACTGTATAAGCTGGACTATATAGCTACCTTCGAGTTTGTCTAATGTGTAATGTGTGTAAGCTGAGTAATCATCATGCTGATGCGTTGCCTAGATTTGAATTAATTGTAAACCCTTTTCGGGGGTTAATGCTCCAGTTCGTCGGCATGCGCATCAAGAATGGCCCGCAAGATGCTTAGCTCCAGCTTGGCGGAGGCCCGCGACGACAGTCGGTTCATCACATTGGCCACGTACAGGCCAAGGGACTCGTGGCGCGACGAGTTGCACAGATTCTTAAAGAAGGTCGGCGGCAGCATATTGTCAAAATTGCCAAAGTTAATAATCTCGGGTGTGTTGGAGGTGGCGTTATTCAGCTTCGAGTCGAAGATGATATCGTTCTTAAAGTCCAGATCATCGATGTGCGGCGAAAAGCCATTGGTGGAGGCCACCGAGGTGGAGGCAACAGTGGCAGCCGTCGACGATGTGGGTCCAGCGACTCCCGAGCCGTTTAATTGCTGAGACGGCGGAATGGTGATGATATTGATGCCTGGCGGCGGCGTCTGGTTACTCTCGCGATCCTTCTTCACCTGCATTAGCTGGGCGGTGGTTGTGTGCACCACGGCACTGGCATTCGGCGGCACTGCCTCTGAAACGCAGCCACTTGGGGGAAGGGGTGCCGGGGCTGCCTGTTTCGGACTGGTGGTCGTCTTTGGCTGCTTCTTTTGTGCAGGCAAAGGGTAGTCCTCGGAAAGCTTGCGCTTCAGGGAATCGGGCAACTGAATGGTTGTACGTGAAGACGATCTGAGGCCACTGCCAATTGCCGATTGCACTGGCGTCGATTTCTGTCCAACGCCGCCGGCTGCCGAGCTGGGAGTTTTCTTTACGGTAATGCCCTTCTTTTGGAGTACAGCCGCGGCGGCGGAAACCGAGCTGTTTGTCGTGGCTCGCGGTGAATTGTTGGCCAGCGTGTTCAGTAGCTTCTTCTCCTCAAAAGCAGGACGCGGTGTGTCTACCATTGGCTTGGACGGCAAGCGATCCTCTTTCTCGGGCGAACTGGTGCCGTGCGATTTTGTGGGGCTCTCGCCATCCGATGAGGCCGAACCGGTGGAGTTGGCCGGCTGTCCAAAGGGGATGTTGTCAGTGTGTTCTTCCTCCTCCTCTTGTTCCTGAACCTCCAGCATTTCGTACTCTTCCACCTCATCCATGGCCCCTTGCTCGCTGAAAAGGAAATTCCGGTATTGGTTACTAATATTTGCCAGCTAAGAAGCTCGGTAAATCACTCACTCTTCCTCCTTGACCGAGACCTTGGGCTCCTGATGAATTTGGTCCATCAGGCCAAACAGTTTCCACGCCGAATTGCCCTTTAGTTTCTCCTGCTCGTACTTTTTCTGTAAAACAATGAAAATGGATCGCGACTCGTGCACGGAGAGCTTGTTGAGGCGTCCGATCCTGGCCCAAGCCTCCTCCTGCTCCTGCTTGGTCGAGCCGCCATTGTTGGGATGCAGGGCCTTCTCCTTGGCGATATGCGCAAGAATCTTGTCCAACTGAATTGCCATCTTCGTCAGCGACTTGCGACCCGCCGGTTGCTCGTTCTTATTAATCTTGAAGGCTGTTTTATTTACACCACGAACGACGAGAAATGTTTGCTTGTTGCAGCCGCCTTTTTTCGCTTGGTTTTCGTCCTCCGTTTTGCACCTTTCGCTTCGCTGATACAGACGCCGATTTGGCGGAAAATGTGACCGTGCGACGCGAAAATACCAAAAATGCCGTGCCTGAGTACAGTAAAAACAAAATTGTAAAACTCTGACCCATTAAAAGCACTCAAAGAAATAATAATTAATGAAATAAAGGGCATATTTCTTATATTTAAGAAAACAAAACACTTAATAATTTCAAAGTCCTCAGCAAAACAATTTTATTTTGTTAGAGTGTAACCCTATTTTTGAAATGTAACCGTTACACAGCACTAGAGTGAAGTGAATTAATTTAAAATTAAATTAAATCGTTTTTGGCGTAATTACAAAGGTACAAAAGTCACTATATCCTCTGCCGGTATGCATTTAACCCTTTCTATACGCGTTGGGTTACTCTTATTCGCAGGACTGCTAACCACGAAAGGGAACTTATCCAGTCCGTAACAGGCAGCGGCATAATTTCCCAGGCGATCTACGGCTATGACGGCGCCCATAAAGGCTTTGTGGTGCTTTAAAATCCGCCGGATACCCACTTCAGCGGCCTCCGCCGGAGTCTTTCCTGCCCGCATGGCCTCCACAGCCAGAAGGGAGGGTAGGAATCGCATCATTATATCGCCATCTCCAGTGGCCACAGCGGCGCCCACCTCGTTATCCGCGTAGGCACCGGCTCCCGGTATGGGGGAGTCACCAACGCGTCCGGGAATCTTGTGATTTGCCCCATTGGTGGACGTGCCTGCATGAATGTTGCTCTCCACATCAATGGCGATCATGCCGATGGTGTCGTGGTTGTTACGCCCAATCTCGTACACAGTGCGGGCTCGATCCTCCTTCCAGCGCGTCAGGGCCGTTGGCTTGGGACTGTATGGCCCACATGAGACCTTGGGATCGGGATGCACGCTCCGCCAGAAGTTAGGCTGACAGTTTTCCGCTGTCCACTGCAGCCACTTTTCCTTCGATTCGGGCGTTGCCAGCGACTCCGACTTGAATCCCATAGCATTGGCGAAATTCGATGCTGCATCGCCAACCAACATTGTGTGCTGCGTGTGCTCAAGGACAAATCTGGCCACCTTAATGGCATCCTTGATGTGCCGCAAGCCGCCCACCGCCCCGACATCCATGGTGCGACCATCCATAACCATCGCATCCAGCGTAGTCTCGCCCATCTCATCGGGGGAGCCGCCATAGCCAACAGTATTGTCGCACTGGGAGCTCTCGCACTTGGAGCAGCCCTCAACCACGGCGTTGCGCGTCTGTCGGACACCGCCCTTGCTCTGCTGCAGGATTCGCCAGGCAAACATATTGGCGGCAGCGAAACTCCAAGTGTTGATCACCATGGGAAGCAGCTCAGCAACGGGAGGAACGGTTGTGGCAGTCTTGCTGCTGGACTTAGTGGTGGTGGTTTTACTGGTAGTGGTTCTACTGGTGGTGGCCCTGGTGGTGGCCCTGGTGGTGGCCTTGCTGGTGGTCGTGCTGTCGAGTTCTTTGTTAGAGACGAAAATCCATTTGGAAACTCTTTTTGGCTCACCTGAGAATAGTGGCCAGCGTTGGCTTCTGTGTATGCCATTGCGCCAGGCCGGACGAGGCGGCAAACGTCAGGCAGAACACCCAAATGCATCCTGCTGCGTGAATTTTCATTACAAATCCTTGGGTATGTATTCACCAGGGCTATATCTTTTTCCAAACTGAAAAATGAGAGGCCGATTACTGCCTTTAAATGCTCCAAAGCAGCAGGCCAACCTCACTGCGTTGTTTTCTTATCTGTTTTGTTCTGCTGTTTTGATGAATACTCTTGGTTAGAGTTCTACCGACTTGTCACTAAACCTATTTTTACAACTGCACAAACTCAAAATAATTTAATTTAAAAAATGAATAAGTTAATAAACAAGAAAGGAAGCTAACTTCGGCTTACCGAAGTTTATATACTCTTGTAGATTGCAATTGAACTATAAAATTAAAATCGAAATTCTAAAATTATAATAAGTGGCTAAATCCCAAATTTGATGAAAATATGTTGAGAAACAGCGAAGCTATGATTTTTTCTATTATTTCCCTGATTGTTCCTATGGCAGCTATAGGATATAGTCGTCCGATTTTTATGAAATTTAATACGAACATTTGGAATAATAATAAATGGCCAAATATCAAATTTGGTGATTATATGTTAAAAACTGACAGTTATAATTTTTTGCAAACATTTTTTCGATCGTTCCTATGGCAGCTATATGATATAGTCGTCCGATCCGGTCCGTTCCGACTTATGTAAGAGTGAGAGCATATAGAAGACTACCTGCAAAGTTTCTTTCAGATAGCTTCAAAACTGAGGGACTAGTTAGATCGACTCGGCTGTTGATCAAGAATATGTACACTGCGTTGCAAAATAATAATTCAGTGCAAGGGTATAATAAATAGGTTAATAAATAACCCAACTAACCTACAGAATTCCTCTACCTTCCTTTTGCAAGAGTATCCCATAGTTGGCATATTTTTAACAACGAATAACAAATTGTTTTTTCAGGCTTATCAACACTGCCACAGCAGCTTCGTAAGCAAATCTTGGAGCGAATACCACAGGACAACCAGTCATTACCTACGATAAAGAAGAGTCTACAACTAAGCCTGTTCACATTTCAGTGCCTGGGAATTCCAGAAGTGGACAATTTAGTAATTCAATGCCTCGACAAGCATAACCATAGCAGGAATGCCATTATCATGGCCAGGCGGGATACAAAACAGTTGCTGCCTGTGGCCAATGATTCAGATGATACGTCCATACTGTTGAGAACTTCAAATACTGTGGAGTTATGGAAATGGAGCAATGGCCAGTACTCTTTGGTGAGCAGCCTTCTGGACGGGCAGCAAGTGGAGCACATGACGCTGATGCAACGTAGAGCCGGTATGGAGAGCGGTTTCTTGGCTATAGTCACCTCAGCGCCAGCAGCGGATATTCGCATTTACAGGTGGGTTTATTGATCACAATTATATATTAGTTCTTTAACTGATTCTAATCCTTTCACAGATTCAACAGCGACGAATTCTTCCAGCTAGATCAAGTCCTGGAGCTACAAGACTCCAGTCAGGTGCAAGAAGTACGCTTTATGCACTTGCCAGAGTCGGAGGATCTGCTGCTGTGCGTTTCCAATCAACCGCTCAGCATTTACCAGCATCGCGGAGCCGCAGGATTCCAGAAAATCCTCGGAGATAGCGTCCTGCCTAAGGCTCAATCATTGGATGTGCTCCAGCTGACCGTCAATAAGCTGCAATTGTTGTCTGTGGCCACGGCCGAATCGTTATTCTTGGTAGAACCGCAGTTTAACACACTTTAGTCACTTTAGAATTCACACATTGATTCGTTAACACTTGTTTTTTGTTTTTTCTAAATAAAAATTTACTTTTTATTAACCGTTTTTATGGGCCTTCAATTATGCTGCTTAGTCGTCGCTGGACTCGACGTTCTCCGTCTGCAGGTTCTTGAACGTAGACACCGGCACGTAGGTGACGTATGTGTACAGCTTGTTGGGAGAGTCCTCATCGTCGTTGCGACGGCGGGCCAGACGCACACGGACGCGGAATGGGGTGGACCTGTAAGGCAAAAAACACAAGGGATTAGGAAAAATTCTACCAAACGGAGTACGAATGATGTTTGTACGCACCTGATACCCTTGGACCAGATGTGCTTGTTCAGACGGGTGTCGATCCTCACATCGGTGGTGCCCATCTCCCGCTCAGCGAACTTGCGGATCTCCTTGATGGCACGGGGAGCGCGCTTCTTGAAGCCGATGTTGTGGACACGCTTGGCCAAGTGAATGGTGCACTCGCGGGTCACAACTTCGTTGATCGCCGATTTGTTGACTTTCTCGCCCTTTGTCTTGGTCATTTTGCTGGTTACGCCGCAACGGTGCTATTCACTGTCCTGTAAAAGGTTGAAAAAGCATCCAAATTATTAAAACATTCACAACGTAAACAATCAATCCAATCGAGAAAACTTCCGGACGGGAAAAATCACACAGAAACTCGATGTTGGGGAAAAATGTACATATCAATTGGTCGTATTTTTGATGGGGAACATGGAGCCACTCGGCGATTTGCATATTGTTCGTGCGAAATTCGGATGTTTTTCGATTAAATTTCAGAAAACCCAAATTACGAACCTCTCCGGATATGAAAAGCTACGAAAAGAAAGAAGAAGAGGTTGCAGGTGTGGCCACACCACATTAGAAAAAAAGGTATTAAAAGAAACCTTGAATGGTCACGCTGGGAGCTATCGGATTCGATAATTAAAACAATTTAGAAATTTATATTTTTTATTATATTCTGAAAATGATTAGTTTTGAATATTTTTTAATTTTAGATTGTTAAATGGACATAAAATACAAAGCAGGCTTTGCTTTCCGAACTATAAAAAAATAATAAAATAAATAATGATTTATCGATACTATCGTGAAGGATTCATCACCTAAAATGTAAACAATTTAAAATGTGGGAAATTGCAGGTAAATAAACAAACATTAGCCGCTTATAAGAAGCACTATTTAAATTTATTTAATTTACAGCGCAACTCTTAGCCGTTGGCCTACTGTGGGGCGTGACCAATCCGTTTATTCGCCTCGGCAGCCAGGGCATCGAATCGGTCAAAGATACGGGCTCCAAATGGAAGAACTTCTTGCAGGAAGCTCGCACAATTGGCTCTCGTTGGCGCTACTGGATACCCTTTGGGCTGAATCAGTGCGGGAGTGCCTTATACGTATGGACGCTGCAGAGTGCCAGCATAACAGTGGCGGTGCCAGTGGCCAATTCCCTTAGTTTTGCCTTCACTGCCATAACCGGATATGCGTTGGGGGAGAAGCTGCCAGGAAAGAGTAAGAATTTCAAAGTAAACCATAATTTATTAATCCCTAAAAACCGCTTAACCTTGCAGAAGTCATCCTTGGCACTTTGCTCATTTGCTGCGGCAGCATTCTTATGATCTATGACAAGGTCCTTCAGGAACAAAAGGAACACCAGCCACAAGAAATAACATTCCAATAAACTTACCCTAAACCAAAAAGGCCAAATTGTCTTTATTGCATTCGATAAAAGCATCATTAAATGAATGAATTAATGGATAGGAGAGCCACCGTCGACGCTCCACTTATAAGGCATTGTGCACCGCCTCCACCAGCACCTCCATGCTTGTAATTGGTGTCTGCGGTGTGATTCCGTGACCCAGATTGGCGATATAGCGCGACTTTCCGAACTTGTGCACCATTTCGGTGGTCAGGTCGCGCAGCTCGTCGGCCTCACGATACATGTCCTGGGGATCCAGGTTTCCCTGCAGCGTGATGTTGGGTCCCACCAAATTGCGTGCCTCAATGGGATCCACGGTCCAATCCAGGCCGATTACATCGTAGCCCAGTTCGCTCTGCTCCTTTAGCGAGTGTCCAGCACCTTTGGCGAACAGAGTCTGCGTGGAGAGAAAATAACAAAAAACTGTAGTCTTAATTTTGAATCATCCAAAATATACTTACAATGGGCACAACCGGAATCGCTTTCTTTGTCAGACGATCCACCAGTTCATCGCGTATCCTCTTCAAATAGGGTACCGCCCACTGCAAGAACTCCTCCTTCGAGAGATGCTCTGCAGAGGATTCGAAGACCTGGAGCATTTGTGCGCCTGCCTTCACCTGCATCTCCAGATAATCGACAATGGAATCGGTCAGCAAGCTGAGGAATAGCTTCGAGTCCTCCGGATAGTCCGTAAGCCAAGCCTTTGCCTTGGACATGGTCTTGCTGCCGCCGCCCTCAATCATGTAGCCCATGAGTGTCCAGGGCGCTCCGGTGAAACCGATAAGCGGCACTCGGCCCTCCAGCTTGTGCCGCATCATTGTAATGGCATCGCCCACGTAACTCAAACGGGACAAGGCCCCATCCGGTGTTAGACGCTGTAGGTCCTCAGGCACTTTGATGGGCTGCGGCAGAACGGGACCCACACCGGCGTGCATCTCTACTGTAATACCCAGGGCCTGTGGGATGACCAGGATGTCTGAGAATATAATAGAGGCATCGAGGTCAAAGCGACGCAGTGGCTGCATTGTCACTTCGCAGGCCAGCTCCGGAGTGCGGCAGACGGTGAAGAAGTCATGCTGCTTGCGCAGCTCTTGGAACTCGGGCAGATAGCGACCGGCCTGGCGCATAACCCAGACGGGCACGCGGTCCACCACTTCGCCGCGTGCGGCACGCAGGAGGTTGTCGTTCTTAAGCACGGGAAAGGGCTGCAATGAAGGATCGTTCTTGTAGTCAGTCTGCACAAGCACAGCCTGCAGCAGAACCCACATCCACACCAACATCAGTCGAAGTCCAAACGACTGCCGATGATGGGACATGATGTAACTGTTGTAAGGCGTAAGGCAACTTTAATTTAAGAGAAAACCCACCTTGGCGTCTTTCATTCTGACAATTGAGTGGCAAACTTGTGGGTGGAAACTGCCGTGGTGCTTCGGCTGACGATTCCTATCTAATTTGATGAAATATATTATGGAATTCTGCAATCCTGCATGAGTGTGCGTTCTGCCGAACTTTGTTTACGTTCCCAGCTGGGCATGGGAGGTGCGCGATAGTTTTCAAATAGATAGTTATTGAACTATATCGATATTTTAAGAAAAAATTCAAAAATATATTCTTTTTATTTAGTTTTGCTTATTCTTAAAATTTGTTAAACTGAATTCATTGATTTTAAGTTCAAATGAACGCCTAGACAAAATAAAATAGGAACACTAAGGACTTTTTTTTTTTTTTTGCATCATAACAACTATCATCCAATCCGTCTCATCTCTAGGGACTCTTCTTGCAGAAACTCGCATCGCAAAATTTGAGACTCAAATGCGTTGCTTGTTTATTATTTGGTTTTAGTTATTATTTGTTAAGGCTTGCTATGCCGCCGGCCACAAAAAAGCGCAAAATAGAGACAATGCGGTGAGTGCAGCTAGTTTCCAGAGAGTTGCAGAAACTAAAAGGTCTTCCTTCTTCTCAGGTGTCCAAAATATCCGGTGTCCTTTGAGGAATTCAAGAAGCTTATAAAAAACCTTCCCGATTTATGTTTACAAATACAATCCGACAAAGTCGCTGGCAAAGGCGTTAAATCTCTGGATGAGTGCGCCGTTTGGTACTATGAATCCTTCTATAGAGATCCCCAAATACGCCGGAAATATCCTTACGAACTGAGTTCCTGCCCGAAGAGGATTAGGGATAATTTACTCTCAATGCCCGAATTGGAGCCAGTAGGTGAGCCAGTGACGGAGCATCAAAACGCCGACGGTGTACTGGTCAAGGTGGCAAGGTAAGTATTTTTGGCCATTCCAAACAGTTTTCGTTGCTAATAAACTTATTTACTTATCCACAGGATGGGCAAGTTCTTTTTTCCTGTAACATTTTTCACCTTCAAGAGCATAGTCAACGTAAAGAAGGTGCTCCGTATGATGGGCATGACAAAAGAGGAACTGAAAGCTGTGATGGCCGATGAGGAGCAATGTGAACTCGTCTTAAGAAAATTCTACAACACTTTCTACATGTTCCCCGATCGGCAGTCTACCGACATTTTTTATAGCATATCGCCGCAGTTATTGGAGCAGGCCCTCAAACATGGCGAGCCGTGTGACGAATTGGCCAAAAAATCTGTTGAAAAGCATGACACCGCAAAAAAGAGGTGAAAAAATGTTATTTTCCCTTGAATTCATTTTTTTAATATTTCTTTTAATTATTTTCAGACACCCCGTCGTCAGCTTTGAAGAGTTTGAGAAATTTTTGGAAAATATCTATGAGATAGTGTGGCAGCTGAAGATGCACAACAAGCAGTATGAGTCCTTGGACTTTGACAAATGCGCCCGGGCCTTGTACCTGGCCTTTTACGTCGAGCCAGAGATCCGCGATAAGTATACGTTCAAGTGGCGGCCGTGTTCCATGGCCATGCAGAAGCGCCTGCTAAACATACCGGATAAGGAGTCTGCCCAAGAGCTGCAGAAATCCTTGTTTGAGCTATTTCCTAGCACCCCGAACGAGGAGGAGGAAGAAAATAATAATAACAATACCTTTGAGAAACAACACAGAATGCCTCCGTCAGGAAATGAGGTTGAAGAGGAGGCGAGAGAGGTAGATCAAGCAGATAATCAAGAAAAAGCATACGAAAAAGAATATAATAGCCTGCTAAAACAAGCAGAAGCTGACGAGCAGCTGTTTGTCACCATTAAGGGTGTAATCTACGAATTTCCTGTGTCGTTCAACGGTTTTCTGCAGTTTATCAACTTCGATGAGTTAATGCCACAATTAGTAAAACGGAATAGGATTTCAAAGCTCAGTGAGCTGCAGTTGTTGAGACGCTTCTACACCTTATTTTATGTGGATGAGAAAACTCGAAGTCGATACAAATTCTCCTTTCCTGCTGCTCTTCCCGCTCTAAAAGAGAAGCTCTTGTCAATGGCCAAGCCATTAAGCCAACCTGTAATGGAGGATGCCGTAGCAAAAGAATGGTAATTCATTTTTGAGAAATTTTAGTGTAAAAATTTGTTTTAATTGTGAAAATAAAATTTAAGGGGACCCGTAATGTGCTCTCAGGAATTAACCGAGGTAGTTTTGGAGTCTTCTGATGACTTCGAGTAAGTAGTTTTTGTAGATAATCCCCAAGATACACTTTTTTGACCTCCGCTATGTTTTATCTGCAGAGAGGAACTATTTCAAACAGACGTGGAATTGGATATCGGAAAGTAAGATGCAAACTGCCCAGAAAGTGAAGATTTACTAATGGTTGTGTCTTTCAGAACTGGTCGATTCATTTTTCCCGTTTCCTTTGACACTTTTCGACGGTGCATCAACTATGCCGAGATTATTCGGCCAGTACTAATGCTGGAAATTCAGGATGAATCTCAGCTAGCGGACTTGATTCCTCATCCCCAGAATCCAATCTGTGAAAAGATCTTCCTTCGCTTCTATCGTTCGTTTTATGTTTTCCCCGATTCTCGCCAGCGGTTTCAATATAGGTTCTCCTGTGCAGATCATAGAGTCTTGAAAAAGCTAACAGAATATGCCAAACCGCTTGATGAGAATGCCATAAATACCCTGAAGCAGCACAAAACTACCAAAACGATTCCCACTGAGCAAAAGAAGAATAACCCAGCGGAAGAAGCGGAAACGGTCACAGTTTTAGCTCAGGAAGATCCCAAAGAGATAGAAAACATAGAGAATATAGAAGCAAAGGAAATCATAGATAATATCGAAAAAAGGCCTAAGGAAAAAGCAAAGAAATTGTCAAAGCTCCCTGTGACATTTGACGTTTTTAAACGCTATGTGAGGAACTTGAAAGAAATTCTTGATCAAATGAAGCTATGCGACGAGTATAAGGAGAAATCCGACACCGAATGCGCCAAGGAGTACTACAAGGGATTTTATAGATCCTCAGAAATGCGAAATAAGTTTGAATTCAAATTTAAGCCTTGTCCTGCCAAGATACGTGCGGCCCTCCTTAGCTATGCTGAGTCTGAAGACTCTTCACAGAAGTCTGGCGACGAATGCGTGGAGGATGTTCTGCCAGTGGCAACTACAGGAGCTACTACGTCGGAGAAATCGAGAGTTATTCCAGCAAAGGAGAATAAGGTCAAGGATATTCACGAAAACCACGTCTCATTTAAACTTTTCAAAAGTTATGTGAGTAATCTCAATGAAATAGTCCAGCAAATGCTTCTTTGCGATGAGCACAGGGGGAAATCTGAGGAGCAATGTGCCCGAGATTACTACAATGGCTTTTACACTTCGCAAAATATTCGGGATACATATCCTTACCGACTAAAACCATGTCCTGCCAAGATTAGAAGCAAGTTAATCAGTTTTCCCACAAAAGACCAGCCCATGGAGGATACCTCTTCTGAAAAACAATCTAGGCTATGTGATCCCATTGATATTAGTTCCAAAAAATTAAAGAAAAACATTCTTATAACTGAAACTGATAAGGTGGAAGTGGATTCAATTCGTGAAACTGAAGTATCCCCTGCCCAAAACCAAATATCCAACAATTTGCAACAAATACCGGCGACTCTTGATCAGAATTCAAGGTAAATATCATTAAATTATTAATTAAAAACACAAATAATCCTATTTTACTTTCAGTAAAACATTGCTAAAAGTAAAAACCATAAGGACATTTCAAAAGTAAGTTTAGTTTTGTATTTTTGTATTTTTTAATCGAAAACTAACATCTAACATTGCAGTGGCGCTTCCTTTGAATACCCAGTGTCCTTTAAGACATTCAAGCGACACATAAATTACGATGAAATAGTTAAATTGTTGCTACTGACGGATGACAAAAATGATACTGAGCAGAGTAACCGCGACAAAAGGTTGTTGTATAAATTATATAGCTCTTTTTACGTTCAGAAGGATTTTCGCCAAAGCTATCCCTACCGATTTCAAAAAGCAGATAAAGATCTCCTTAAGAAATTGAATGAATATGCTGTGCCTCTAAACGATATGGCAAGGCAAACGCTGTCAGATCAAGAGCAAGGCAAATCCCCTCAGAAAGACGAGTCTAGGCTGGTACCTTGTGCTCCGAAAGATGAAACTTTGATTACTATCTCGGGTATTGCGTACCGATTTCCAGTATCCTTTAAAACATTCCAAAAGTACATTAACTACGACGAGCTCAAGGTGGGTCTAGTAAATGGTCCGGGTATGAAAAAAAAGAGCCCAGAGCAGCTGGCGGAGATTCTGGGCGACGAAAAGAGTTGCCTGCGCCTATTACGGAGCTATTATCACTCATTTTATATTATGAAGAATATTAGAAATAAGTTGAACTATAACTTCAATGCCGCGCCACCGGTACTCTCTGAAAAATTACTAGAATTGGCAATTCCTATTGATCAAGCGACTGAACCAGCACAAAGTCAGCCCAAGGATGGAGTTTTTGACCCTCAGTTCAAGCAAGGAGTTCCTAATACCCCCGCCCAGGGACCAACTACGGCACCCGTCACGTTAAATATATTCCTAATTTATATGCAGCTGGACGATGTGGTCACTAGAATGAAACAAGAGCCAAAGTACTCCGCAATGTCAGTGGATGAGTGTAAATTTCGGTATTACCAGGCCTTCTACACGGACGCCAGCGTGCGGGATAAATACCCGTTTAAGATCAAGCCATGTGCTGCCAAAATGAGGGAAATACTCTTAACGCCTCCATCGGTTCAGTTGAGTGATCATAATTACCATTTCGATAATCGGCATCCAGACGAGATGGATCTCACCTTGGAAGCGGAACTAGCAAGGTAATAAAATATAGTTTTAAGTTCTTTGGAAAACTGAAATTAAAATATCAAACATAGCAAACAAAAAATCAATGTTACTCATTACAGGCCTCAGAATTTACGCCAATATATAAATCGCCATGTTTCATCACCGCAGAAACAAGCTCTTCTGGAACAACATATTCTTGATTCAATTAATGCCAACGAAAACACATTCGATCCTCCCCAAGGGAAAACTTCAGAAACTGGAATAATTGAAGGGGCTCCACCAAGCAGGCACTCGGAGAACAGTGCAGGAGTGCGGAGAACTTGCAGGGAAGAGGATAAAGCCAAAGAATCGCCAGCAGAGATTGGCATACAACTAAATCATCTCGATTCTTCGAAGACAAATGAAAGTATTTCAAATAAGGCGAAGGATTCACCCGATATCCCAGAACCTTCAACATTTGTAACATTGGAAACAACGGGAGAAGAAATAATAGAAGAAAGAACAACAACAAAAGAGAATGAGACTGTGCAAAGGAAAGAAGAAACAACTGGAACGAGAGAAAAGGAATTGGCAACAGGACCAAGAGAGGAAGAAACTACTAGAGAAGAGGTAGTAGCGGGAGAAGAAACAACAAAGATTCAAGAAAAGACATCAGCGAGTAAAGAACCCATTAGTGAAAAGGAGAAAGAATCAAAGAAAACAAATAAATCTCCACTAGTCCCTAAGCAAGTTATAGAAATCAATTCATCAGAAGAAACTGAACCGCAGAAAAGTTCGGAGCTAGCATCAGTTACGGAAGAAACAACTACTAAGGAGAACCATCAACAAAATGCCACAAATAAACCTCCAGAGGATGCCAACAGAGCAGAGACCTCTTCAGATTCTACGAAGAAGCCAGAGACTTCAACAGATAGTCCAAGCCAGGATCAGCAAGAGGCAACAACCCAGGATGGAACAGGAACTAGCGATTCTGAAGCAGAATCGAATTTGTCACCTCAGCAATCAGAAAGACAAATCATCTTGGACCAAGCAAAGGAAGAATTCTTTGCCGAAAGCAGTGAAGTAAGAAGCACACATCTTAAACAATAAATAAAAAACATTAACCATCATCTATCTTACCCCAAATAGGAACACAATATGGCATACTTGATCAGCACGAGCCAAGGCCTAAAAAGGGCAATTTGGCGAATATTGTACCAACTATCCTTGGAGGAATTCAAGACCTACACGAGCATCCACAATGGCGAGATCTTGTACAGGAACGATGGGGATCTACAGCCCTATTACCAGCATGTCGTAGACAAGGGCAACTGGCCCTTAAATCTGTACGTTAAGTTGCCTCTTCTGAGGCAGCTGCTCTATAGTAAAGGCGTGAGCCTAGGCAGGCTAAACCTTGGACAGCTATCGCCCAAGATGCTGCACTGGCGGACTGTAGAAGAACACAGCAATTTCGATCAGATTGTTGAAATGCACTTCAAAGATCGTACTGGCAAGGAAATCGATGATTTCCCGCAGTTCTTCGAAGAACGGGAACGGCTTTATGAAGCCTGTTGGCGCCATGATCAGTGGA
Source organism: Drosophila truncata (assembly GCA_008042515.1). NCBI lineage: Eukaryota > Metazoa > Arthropoda > Insecta > Diptera > Drosophilidae > Drosophila > Drosophila truncata. Next base: position 61,503 of record VNJQ01005305.1, on the reverse strand, counting down.
TTTATGAAGTGCCTGAAGTATTAAGTGATGCTCTGCATGACGAGAGCTGTATTAAGGACTGGTCTTTGCCCGATCTGAATGGAATTGTTTTAAGTAAGTGGTTTTTGTATATTTTAAAACGTTTAGCTGGTAACTAATGTTATTCTCTACGACAGAATCCCTGCCTATTGTGCAAAGCGAGGAGGGAAGTAGCCAGACAGAGATAATCTCCATAGCCTCAAGCTCAGACATGGTGCCAGGTGAGCTTTTAACTTGAATTTATATTATTTCCGAGATCAACCTTTATTTTTTTTACTTTTACAGACAGTCAGAGCTGTCCTCCTACTCAGCTTAGCAACACCTTGAATATTAATATCGTGGACATACTCTCCTGCTCTATTCTGCATGACGAGAGCTCTGTTATGGACCCACCGGTGCCCGAAAGCAATGAAATTGTATTGGGTTAGTTATTTTATTACATTTTAAAATGTTTAGCTTGTAATTAATGTATTCCCTTCAGCAGAATCAATCCCAATTACGGAAAGTGGTGATACAAATTCCCAGACTGAGATTACATCAACCCCAGACTTGATACCAGGTAAAGATAACTTTGATTTATTTTAATTCCAAATCTAACATTACCTTTTCTTACCTTTACAGACAGTCAGAGCTGTCCTCCCACTCAACTCAACAACATCTCGAATTTTGTGGACATTGCTAGCGTGGACGTACAGTCTCAAGTTCCCGAAATGCCACACGATCCGTTGGCTACCCAATTGGAGGCACTGGCTTCTGTCAAGCAGGAACCTATAAAGTTCCTAAACAACCTTCGCGCCAACTGCGATACGGATAACTGCCAATGGGAGAGCATTGCATCGGAGGAGCAAATAATAAACCTTGATTCCACTCAAGAGGAAGGCTCTAGCTTGTCATGTTTTGCCATTCAAAAGCCTTCAGATAAAATCTCGCCATACCAGACTTTAGACTCGCTACTCACGGCCACTATGTTTGAGGGCGAGGATGACGTATCTCTGCACACGGAAAGCGATAATATCGAAGATATGCCAAAGCAACCTGTCGTAGAGGAGCAGCCTGAAGAGCCAGCTGTACGGCCTGAACCCTGCCCAGTAGTTCCCGAGGTTCTACCCTTACCGAAACCCCCAGAAAGCCGCAAGAAGAAGCTTCCGGAAAGCAATGCGGTTCCCAGCAAGCGAATCCGGTTGATAAATGACAAAGTGCCGCAGCTGAGACACGAGTTTCGACCATTGGCCCTGGGTGCATGCAACCGTATTGAAACGGAAAATCTAAGACAAGATGAAACTCCTACGGAACCCCCTCATATTATCCCGGATGCGGTATCCAACACCATAACACCATCGCAGGAATTTGCACTTGGCAACTCTTTGTTGGAGTCTTCGCAGCTGGCGCCCCTTCTAGATACCATACCGCCGGGCGTTACCGTGCGCAAGGTAAACGAAAAAGAACAAGTTAATAAGAATTTAGCTAAGGTTACAGTTCCCCAGCCTAGTCTCCGGCAGAGAGCTATATTCCGGAGGCTGGAGCGCTTTCATTTCTTTGCCCCGCTGACTGCCCAGCAGATAATTAAACACAGGATCGAAGGGTATATGGAAGGGGCGAGATACGAGAGCGCCATACTCAGGATCAATGGGAAGGTATCCCAAGTGCGGGGTTCCCTCTTGAATGTACTCTTTCCCCACATTTCACCCCTGTTGCTTTCCGATTTGGAACGAGTATTGGGGCATCTGCAGGAATTCGTCTACAGCTGTCGCTGGCGGCGAATACAGAGAGATTATGCCGAGGATCTGCGGAAACGGGTCCTATTTGCGTTCATGGAAATGGCTCCAGAGTTTGGACCATTTCTGCTGCATTTTGAAACTGCTACGAGAGAGTGGGCCACCTGCAGCAAAATGGGCAGGTGGGATCAGGCAGAGAGGGAAGCGGAGCCGAGGCCCAGGTACTTGGAGAAGGTCATCAGCGCGGGCATACTAGGGAAAATGAGGGAATTCAATCAACGTGTTATTGAAATTAATGAAAAATAAACTTTACAAAATAGCTAAACAGTTGCTTCTATTTTTTTATCTTTTCAGAAACCCGGTCCCAAAAATAAAAGTTGAGAAATATTTATTTATTGTTTTTTTGTATCTAAAGCTAACAAATAGTTATAAACTAAGAGTTAACTTATGTTTAAGAGCTATTGGAACTCGCTGGTTGAAGTTGTGAAATATATTTTTGTCTAATTATAGAAATAAAAAATAAAACCCGTTTCATATTATCAATTCTTAACGAAAGTTTTCGAATCCTTTTGCTTATCGAATTTGGGTTATCGATTGGCGATAAGTCCCTAAAAATTACCAAACGCTTTTGTTAACAATTCGGAATTCCGATTTTGTAAACAATTCGGAAAGCCGGCTGAAGACATGGAGCGCTTGGCGAGGATTTTCTCGCAGCAGGACGAACTGATAACCCTTGATGATGATGGGTTTAAGGATGAGTTCGAAGTCTTCAAGTCCCTGAAAACTTTGCCACCGGAAGAGCGGCAGGAGTTTGAGGAGCTGACACTGAAATTGCTGACAGAGTCGGAGTTGCCGCATGACAGGGAATCATGCGCGTTGAGATCACGGACTCTGCGCGAGGACGGTAACCTCGTGTTCAGGGACGATACCAAGGAAGGGGAACAAATACTGAAAGCCTGCCGATTCTACACGGGCGCCGTCTTCGAAGCGGAGGACGTCTTGAACGAACTGGCACTGGCCTTTGCCAACCGCGGCATGGCCTTGCAAGAGTATGGCTATTACCGCGAGGCCTACGACGATTGCGCCAATGCTCTGGACTGCGGATATCCGGAGAAACTGCAGCACAAGGTAATCATGCGCCAGGCATTTTGTGCCTGGAAGATGGAAAAGATTGAGGCATTTGAGGAGCATCTCGAGTGTCTGGAGAAGCTGCAGCTAAATGAAAACTATGAGCGTCAGGTAAAGCATCTCAAAGAGAAGTTGCAGCTACTGAAGAGAGACAAAAAGGAGCCAGTTATAGTTGAAACAGAGGCTGTCACAGCTCTGGAGGAAATGTAAGCTCACTTATTCATTTATAAACACCATTTCAGTAACCTTTAGTGTCTTATTTGACAGCCTAACAGATCCCGGAGAGCGTGGTCGCTATATGGTGGCCAGGGAAGTTATACCCCAGGGTAAAGTGATCTTCTCCGAGCGAACCTCCTGCTTTGTTCCCTTGGAGCAGCGACTAATATGCCAGCAGTGCGCTGGCACCTTGATGTGTGCACCTATTCCCTGCTCGCAGTGTCATCAGCGTGTGGTGTACTGCTCCAGGAAATGCAGGGAGCAGCACTCAGCTATCCACAAATACGAATGCGCTGCCTATCGCCGGGATTTGCTGAAGCTTCTGGGCGTTTCTCACTTGGCACTGCGTCTGGTCTTGGTCTATGTGCCTCTCATGCTGCCGAATCTCGAGGATTGTACCAGCGCCCAAGAGATTTGGAGTAGCATCATTAAATTGTCAACAAAGCCCTGGGATTCAAAGGAAACTCCACCTGAGTATGTGCAAAGCATGCGCATGACCAGCCACTTGAAGGAGGCCTCGCAGCCGGAGTTAGTCTACCATCTTCTCTGCGCCAATCTACTTCAGACGTATCTTAAGGAGCACACAGACTTCTTCAACCAGTTCAGCACCTCATCAGCCCCCATTGAAGACTGGCAATTGGTTATATCAGCCCTGATCCTTCGCTCCGCCGGTCAATTATTGGCCAATGGCCATGTGAGCAGTTCCCTGCTGCCAGTTGGTCTGCAATCCAATGAATTTGCCCTGCTGCAGTCGGACATGTGGGAGAAGCCGCTCCATCTGAAGCTGGGACAGCTCCACAATCTGGCTAATTATGAACTAACTACGGCTATCAATCTGCCGTATTTGAGCTTGTGCAACCATGCCTGTGCTTCTTCCATTTACACCAAGTTTGACGGTTGTTCGGTGGCTAATTATTCGATAAGCGACATTGCGGCAGGCGAGGAGATCTTCAACTGCTACACGCGAGACTATAGGAACAGCTTGAAGCAGCAGCGCTTGCAGCCATTGAAGGATGTCTACAAATTCCAGTGCAGCTGCGACAAATGCACGCGCCCTGAACCCGATCAGGATTATGTAAGCAACAGATTCTTTAAGTAAAATGGAATTCCTTGAAATTGAAACTCTAAACCGATTTAATAGCTCAAGTTCCATCAATATCGCTGCGAGAAGCCAAACTGTCAGCAGATTTTTACACCAGAAGTCGGAGAAGTTCCACAGAATAATAATATCAACTGGTGGCTCCAATCCCATGCAGAGAAATCCATTATTTGCACAGTCTGCAAGGAGCGTCAGCTTTTCTCCTGGTACAACGAATTCTTGGATCTTGTCGAGAGCTGTGTGGACTATTCGAAGAGGCAGCTGCTCTTCCAGGCATACGACGATCTGGACCAATGGCTAATTGAGCATCACAGCCTAAAGAGGAATCTGGCCGCCGAGCTAATCATAGCTTGCTTTGTGGAGATTGATGGTAGGCTAATCATCCAATTAACTTTAACATTGCTCTTAGATTATGTTTTTCCTTATAGTGGGCAGTGTTATGGAGGATTGGGAGTACGAGAACCTGGCCAAAGTTATTCGCGATCAACTGAAGGGCACTGAGGCCCAGTGCGGCGCTTACTCCATGGATTACCTCACACAGATGACATATCTCTGGGATTTAATTGCTTTGAAGCGATGCGAAACCAACGAATTGGAAGTGGCAGAGTTGAAAGGTAAGCTGGAGTATCTGGCCAGCGAATATCGCGAGGTGTTTCTGAACTATTACAACGATTTTATTGAGCAACAATGTAAATAACGATGATGATATACACGCTATAAATTCACTAGTTTCGAGCTACAAGCAATTAACACTGGCACTTTTAACCTATAACTAATATCTGAGCTGGGCTTCCCATCCATCGTTTTGTTTGTTTAAATGAAGTGGGAGGCATATTCGTGGGGCATCACGCCCCGGCGGGGATAGAAGGTGTGGGTGGTGGAGAACTTGAGCAGATTCGTTATGTCACTCGTGTAGATGTCGGCAAAGCGGAAGAGGCGTCTGGAGAAGTATGTGGGATTGTGATAGGTGCGGAAAACGCTGCCAAACTGCTCATTAAACACGTTCTTGGTTTTGTTGCTGTCAAAAAAAAGGTTAAGTGTCTAATAAGTGAAGGGAAAACAATAGCAAAAATGAGGCTCTCCCTACCGCAACTGATCCCTCTCATCCATCCAATCCCTGAGACACTTCTGGGCCGCCTCACTCTCGTCATCCTGAGTCTCCTCAATGAGTTGTGTGAGCATTTGCAGCCAGTTGGCGCTCATCTTGAAGTCCACACGGTTCAGCGTCTTGATTTCATGCTGCAAAATCAATCAGTGTTTATATATCTTTGATTTACTTGTAATCTAGAGTTCTGTACCCACCGCTAGCTCACTGATGATAGCGCCCGTCCGCCAGCTGTGCTTCAGGGTAACATCAGCCAGATCGCTGTACGGATGATCTCCAAAATAGAGTACAGAATGACCCCGCCAGCCCTTGAGCTCCTGCAGCTGTCTCACTGAACCCTGACCAGGAAAATAAGCAATAAGCATTAAAATTTAAAGATTTCTCAACTAAAAATCATTTACCTCGTAGTAAATTTTACCCTTTTCCAGCTTAAAAACGCGATCCCACAGATGGGACTGGGTTCGTTCGTCAAAGAGCCTAATGGGCCGAGATTCATCCGTAAAGAACTTTGGCTTTCGTGCCTGCACAATGACCACATCAAAGAAATCGCGCCAATTGGCACCCACCAGCCAGGACATGCCGCAGTTCCTACAACAAATAATACTATTAGATTCGAACAATATTGAATCTATAGCTCCTTCGATCTTACACAAACGAATACGGACTGTTGGTAACCAGAAAGAGATTCTTGCCGGCCTGCTGCAGCTTCTCAAAGAACTTGACCAGCTTGGGATTACGTTCAATGTACTTCTCGGTGTTCAGCATCACTTTGCCGTGCATTATGGGATGACAGGAGCCCATGGCTGTCCTCACGTCATGAAAAACAATCTCGGGATTATAGTCGATGCGATTCCGCTCGAAATACTCAATCACATTGCACAGCAGGCACATTTCAGGTACGGAAAACAGATCGGCCAGCTGAACCATTTTGGAGTTGGTGTTGTGCTGCGAGGAGAACACACAAATTGGAGCTCGTAAATCATTGATTTTAATGAAATTCCTGATAAGATACGAACCCTATAGCTATTGTTTGGCCCCTCCACATAGGCAATTGGCAGCAAACGGTTGTGGTACAGCTTCAGCACCTCATCAGCCTCGACTTTGGTTCGTCCTCGGTAAACAGAGCCCAGCTGCAGCTGCAGGAAGCTGTCCAGCTTGACGAGCAGACCCTTCTCCACATCGTAGTGCAGACCACGCACCGCAAAGTTCGGCTCATACTCCAGCTCAAGGATGTCGTCGGGGTAGCGGAATCGCTTTACAAGCATCTCTCGCGCCAGGTTGTACAGCAGATCCTCAAGGATCGGCTTGTAACAGGCCAGCGTGTAGTCGTAATCGAAGCCATACACCTGCACCTCGCTCAGGTCCAGCTCATTGCAGGCAAACACCGCATCGGGATGCACATCCACGGGCAACTTTTTGGCTGAAAAGGTCATCATCGGATGGGAATGCGGGTGTTATACATACATATATGCGAATGGGAGACAGACGGTTATATTTATAGATCGTGCACATCTACGCATCTATGCATATGCCTGCTGCGAGTGGTTGAGTTGAGGCTTACATTGGAACTTCTTTTTGGTGGCTTCGTAGAGCTCTTGGAAATCACTCACTGTTTTCGGGTGCGAGATCTGAGCGGTAGCTTCAGCGGAAACGGAAGCGGAAGCCCCAGTAACGGCCGCTCCAGCGTCCGACGAAAAAGAGCGGGATTGCCACTGGGCGCTCGAATTCGATTTGGACAGTGGGGCGATGGCATTCCAGCTCCGGATGGCGACCACGCTTCGCAGGAGGACATTCTGCCTGAGGAGCGCACTCACGATGGGATTGCCTGCCGCGCACATTTAACTCGCTAGCCAATTGCCAATTAAGCCCGTTTGTTATGTACACCAAGTGGGGGCGGAATGGGGCTGGATGTGGAAGTGGTTGGGGCGGTGTGACCGGAACACAAGCCCATGAAAATACCGTTGTGCGCGGATTTGTTGGGGCTTTGAAAATGATGGAAAATTAATGATTTTGTTCATACATTTAATTAATTAAATTATAATGTACATATATGTAAGCAATCAGAAGTAACGTATTTCTAACGGTCACTTCTGATTACACCGATTTTATTCGATAACCTCTTGATTTTCAATTAATTTCAATATATTTTGGTTTTTAAACGATTATATTTCGGTGTTTAATTCCAATAAAAGTTGACATCCTTTTTTTCATTAAAATTAACGTTTAGCAAGATGATTTTTCCCTAATTTTCTACAATTTTTAAACTGTTTCTATCGATGTAAAGGAAGTCTGGCATGTGATCCGTCAGGTGTGGCCGTCGCGCTTAAAATTCAATGATATCGATAAATGTATTGATGTAGTTACAGCTCTAATTTCGAACATCTGGGTGTTAAAAATATTTTCGGCAAAAATTAACAAAATCAAAGAGTGCAATAAATTCCCCAGTGAATTCTTTAGCGACGAACTCGCCTTTTAAAATTACCAAATAATCCTTTCGAATTGGTGAAAAGAGGAGTGACACGGGAAGAAAGGAAGGAAGAGCCCAAAGAAATTTACTTCTCTGTGCATGTGTGTGCGTGCGTGTGTGTGGTAGTAGTAGTATTTTTTTCATTTCTGTTTTCACTGTACGTGCGATTCATATATTATTTTTCATTACGTGAGCCAATGCAATATTCGGCCGAGGACAAAATTTTGCCCTCATCCGCCGGAGAAGGCCACCATTAAAGTTGATCTTATTGTTTATTTAATTTTGTGCAATTAGATGCTGCTGCCAACGATGTAGAGTTGCTGATGGCCCCTCTTCCACGGGGGCCGCGGCGATTGCGATGCAATAAGAGTGAATTAGACAGAAAAAAAAAATAAAATAAAAAAAAAACAAAATAAGCGACAAAAACAAAAAAGAAGACGACAGGCGGTTGGCCAAATTACGCCGCAGTTGAAAAGAAAAGCGCGAAGAAGAAGCAACAAATACGTCAAATATCTCACGAATACCACTGCACGGCTCACCGTGCCGTGTGTACGTGTGCTCGAAAATTCTGGTGGCGGCCCCCAAAGCCCCCTAGAACAACAAATCGAAACTGAAACCAAACAACAACAACAACAAAAACGAAAACTAGAACAACAAACATCCGTTAGAGCATTGACAACCTGATACGTAGAATTATGAATGTAGAGAGCCAACTGAAGACACCGCTAACGCACATACGCAATCTGGTCAAGCACGTGAATAAGCGAAATTTTAATGAAACCAGCGAGCAAATAAAGCAGGTAAGTTTTTGGCCAATTGTCCGCCAGCGAATTGGACAAGCATATTGTTTCTTTTGACTCTGTCAACAATAACAACAAAACAATGCGGGGGAATCGAATAGTGTTGCCAAATCGTTAGCATGTATCGCACCTGGCCAGCGTTGCCAATTGTCTGCACTCACGACCGAACACTATTGCCATTTCACTCGCTCGTGCATTTTTGCCGACGCCATTACAGTTTTTTGTGGAGGCAGTGGAAAAAATTTCTCTGCACGGCATTGCGCGAGTTGTTCCCCGTTTTGTTTAAGCTAAAAGTTATTTAAAATGTATAGAAATAGACAAATTGGGTGCGAAAAGCCACGCACTTGATCCTGGCGAAAGTTGCAGTGTTTAATTCGCAGTGAAATTGTGCAAAAACGAGCTGCAAAAACCAAGGCAGCGAGAAGTGTTAGTGGTCAGGCCAAGCCAAGCGATAGGGTTTCGACCCTACAAAAAACTAAGCTAAACTCCTGACTGCCCAAATCTAAACCGAATTTTGTAAGTTTATAGTGGGAATAATAATTGCGGCAGCTTTCTTTTGCGCTGGATTGGCAATATGCCTTCCGTTTGACCCCCTTCCTTTCTCGCACCGTCATCTCGGGGCTCCTCTCCCATGTAAAATGTTTCGCCAGCGAGTGCGAGGGAGAGGGAGGGAGCAAGCGAGCGAGCGGGCGAGCACTTTTGTGTGTAATTTGTTGTGGAGCAGCTGCGGCGGGGTCACAGCTGTTGTCTCGCTTCTTCGTGTATAGAGAGAGGGAGCCTTGAGTACGGACTCCGAACTCCGAACTCCGGATCTAAATCCGAATTCGAATTCGAATTCAGAGCAAGCAAAAGCAAGCAACGTAGAAGGGGGGAAACAACAACAAACTTCAATGTGGGGCAGGCGGTGGCCCGGTTGTCACTGCTAACACACACACAATCTGTCTAAATTTCCAAGTTTGCAATGAAAAACCTATAAAAATCATACAATCTCACGCGCATATCCTAAAGCCCATCTTCCGCGTCCTACGCCGCCACGCCACTACGCCACTGATTAGATTATGTGCACAACATCGCGGGCAGTAGCGGCCAGGGCGCGTCTACTGGTCGCCAAAGCCAGTACAGCAATGCATAATGTCACTTCATCGTTATTCGCCTTTTTGCAGTTCGCCAAAGAGCACGGCCTGGAAGCGGATCGCAGCAGCCTGCGCCATCTGTTTTCCGTGATCAATCTCAGCGATCCGGCGCCCTCGGTCACCGTACAGCTGCAGGCGAAGCTTTTGGGCACCCAATTGCAGCGTCAATTGCAGAATCCATCGTTTGTGTCCAACATTTGCTTTGCCTTTGACCAGTACTTTGCGAGCAATCAAAAGGTGAGTGTATTATCTACTTTATCCTCTTTCTTATTTCTTAAAAAAAAACTCCTTTCTTTTGATAGTCACTTAAACCTGCTGCCATTAGCGATCTTGTTAGCCACGTGTCCCGTCTAACTGGCATCAATAAGCTCTGCGAGTGCATATTTGCCTTGGCCGTGACCCATTCCTCGCATCCCGAGCTTAGGCAGTCAGCGAGAAACAACCTACAGGTCTCACTGGTTGAGCTAATCGATTCCTATTTGGGCAAAGGCAACAGCAATCCGGCCAGCAGTGGTCTGCAGGAGATATCGTTTGATCTGCTACAGTATTTACTGTGCTGCCTTAAGGATTACGTGAAACCGCAGCTGGAGGCGGAGTTTTTGGTAAAACTACGCGAGGAATTCCCTCGGCAGGCGGTGCCATTGGTTTTAGCGCCGTTCCTTTACGGCTCCGGCTCGACCACGGCGACGATTTCGGGAGCAAGTGCCAGCGAAACGGATGCAGAGGCCGAGGCAACAACGGCCACCACCAGCAGCAACAGCAACAGCAATAGCTCCAGTTACGAGGCAGATGCTCTCAACGAGGTGGGAATTGAGGATATCTATGACCATTTAAGCGAGATAATATTCACCAACCAGGTGAGTGTGTAAGAAAAGGGCTATAAATCCGATCCCTAATCTTAAACTCTTCTCTTTGCAGGGCAAAAATAATATTATGGACACATCTTGGATTAATCTAGTCCTTGAAATCGGTTATGAATTTACATCGAGCGTTGAAGAGTGCAAAAATCATTTGTGTTCCCGCGAACGCGAGCGCGCCGAGCTTCAGTCCAAAGATGTTGCCAAAATTGTGGGACTTATGTGCCGTCGACATTCGTCGCTGCTCGATTGTAATGTAAATCTACCAACGCCAGCGAACTTTTGGCCCGGACAACAGGGACAGGGACAAGCACCACAAGCACAGGGTCAGGGTCAGGGTTCAGGTAGTAATGGCAGCGGCAGCGGCTCTACACAGGCACAAAGTACTTCCCAGCAGCAGCAGCAGACCGCCAGCAGTAGCAGCAACAACAACGATGGCAGTGAGGGAAGTAGTGGTGCGTCCAGTGATAAGAAGGACAAGAAGGAGACGACAGAGGCCACACAGACATGGAAGCCAGATGTCTTTGTGCAGGCACTCAAGGAGGTGGTGCCCCAGCTTAACTGGAAGGATGTGTGCATGGGTAATTAACAACTAGAAGCTGTAATTTAATTATATTTAATTCTTATTTCTGTATTTCTTCTCCTTTAGAACTCGATCATCCCGAGTTTGTGCTTAAAGATCGCATCGGCTTGGACTTGCTTTTAACCATCCTGCGATTGGCCACGGGCTCTAGCTTATTCCCACATCCAGAATGCATTTATCGCCACTGGGCCAACACGGAGGGTCAGCTGTCGCTGATAGCGACTATGCTGAAGAACCCCGATCTCTTCTCCTTCGCCGACTTTGTGTTCAGTCAGCCGGCTTTGGATGTACTGAAAACGGCTCCGGATGCTGACAACAAGGAGATTTCGGCATGGAAATCGTTGCATCTGGTGGAGGTGCTGCTTTCCATTGCGGACAAGGGTTACTATACGCAGGTGCATGAGCTCTTGAAGTTCCCCGCTCAGAATTGTCCCGATGTGCTGTTCTTAGCCCTGCTGCATATCAGTCCTCCGTTGACGCCGCTACGACAGGATTTGTTTAACCAACTGATACCCACGTTCCTTGGCAATCATCCCAACTCTAATGTGATCCTGGCTAGCGCCTGGAGCTCAACGAACTTCCAACTGCGACCGAACATCATGAATGCCATGTCCGAATGGTATCTGCGGGGCAATGAGTTCGATCAAGTGAAGCTATCGCGGATCTTGGACCTTGCCCAGGACTTGAAGGCGCTTTCCTCGCTGCTCAACGCCCGCTCCTTCCTGTTTATCATCGATCTGGCCTGCCTGGCCTCACGGCGTGAGTACCTGAAGCTGGAGAAGTGGCTAACCGACAAGATACGCGACCACGGCGAGCCCTTCATGCAGGCCATGATCAAGGTGCTGCTGCGTCGCTGTCCCCAGGTGGTGAATGCCAAAATGCCCGAGGACCAGCTGCCGCCCAAGCAGACGCAACTCTTGCCCGAAACGGTGACCACAATGATTAATTGCCTGCACACGTGCATTAATAGCTGCATGCAACCGGAAATGGGCGAGATGATAATGCAAATGACCGCCAATGTGGCCATTATGGCGAACAAGGCGCGTGTCCAACAGCAGCAGCAGCAGCAACAGCAGCAGCAGCAGCAACCAGGTTTGGTTCCGCCACCGCCACCAAACATTTTGCGGCCTCATCGTGGCATGGATCTGCCCGTCGGTGGCATTGTGCCACCGCCGCCGCAGCAACAGCAACCCTTCTCGGGAAACCTGAATGCCCAGATGTTTGGCCCCGGAATGGATCCCCTGACGAATATGTCCAACAATCTGGCCGGCCTCAACCTAAGCCAGAACGGAGCCTTTAATTTTGGCAACATGCTAACCTCACCGTCGCGCCTAATGACTCCAGGAGCCAGTCCCTATCCCCTGAATCCCATGCAGATGCCCCAGGCACCACCACCGCCACCCAATGTCGGGAATCTCGGGCGCATGCTGCCCGGTGGTCCCCAGCAGCCAACACCAACGCCCACGCCGACGGCGCCGAATCCCAACAATCCGGTGATGGCCGATCTACAGATACCCGTGTCCAAGGAGGTGGAGGACGAGGTGAACTCGTACTTTCAGCGCATCTACAACCATCAGCCAAATCCCACGCTCTCCATTGACGAAGTTTTGGATATTCTGCAGCGCTTCAAGGAGTCCAGCAACCGGCGCGAGCAGGAGGTCTTCTTGTGCATGCTGCGCAATCTGTTTGAGGAATATCGCTTTTTCTGTCAATATCCGGAGAAGGAACTGCAGATCACTGCTCAGCTATTCGGTGGCATCATCGATCGCAATCTGGTGCCCACATTTGTTGCCTTGGGACTCTCTTTGCGCTGCGTTTTGGATGCTCTCCGCAAGCCCGAAGGCTCCAAGCTTTACTACTTCGGGGTGACGGCACTGGATAGATTTAGGACTCGACTACACACCTACAACAAATACTGCGAGCACATCCGATCCATTCCCCACTTCTCGGACTTTCCGCCACACCTCATCCACTATGTGGAATACGGAATGCACGGCCAGGAGCCGCCGCCACAGAAGCTGATTGGCCTCAGCAATACGATTCCCCCGGTGATATCCACAGGGCCAATAACAGAGCCTTTGTACAGGAGCAACTCAATGCAAGGAGGAAATATGCCGGCTGTTGCGGCTGCGGCGACACCCGGATCAGCGGCAGCGGCAGCGGCGGCGGCGGCGGCGGCGGGGGGACCCAAATCGAATGTAGCGGTGTCTCATGCCACCCGAATGAAGTCCATTGCCAATGCCACCAATATTGACACCCTGCTGGTGGCCAATCAGGAGGAGAAAGTGACGATACCGCCGGAGCCAGTGCAGGACAAAACGGCCTTTATATTCAATAACCTCAGCCAGTTAAATATCCCCCAGAAATGTGACGAAATCAAGGAGATCATGACCAAGGAGTACTGGCCATGGCTGGCCCAATATTTGGTACTCAAGCGTGCCTCCATGGAGTTTAATTTCCATACGCTTTACTACAATTTCCTGGAAGCCCTCAAGAACTGTGAAATCAATCGATTTGTGACCAAGGAGACGCTGCGCAACATCAAGGTTCTCCTGCGCTCTGACAAGGGAGTTATTAACTTCTCTGATCGCAGTTTGCTTAAGAATCTTGGCCACTGGCTGGGCATGATGACCCTGGGACGCAATCGTCCCATTTTGCTATTGGATCTCGATTTAAAGTCCCTGCTAGCGGAGGCCTATCACAAGGGCCAGCAAGAGTTGCTCTTTGTGGTGCCCTTTGTGGCCAAGATCCTTGAATCGTCCGCCAAGTCGAGAATCTTTCGCTCGCCCAACCCCTGGACCATGGGCATTATGTACGTTCTAGGAGAACTTCATCAGGAACCGGACCTTAAGTTAAATCTAAAGTTTGAGATTGAAGTACTTTGCAAGACGCTTAATTTGGAGCTGGCGAAGCTGCGACCAGTGATCTACCTCAAGGATCCCACGAGAGCTTTGCTCATCGAACAGCAAATGTCGCAGCCAAAGCCCAAGCAACAGGATACCATTGCACCGCCGCAGTCTTTGCCGCGTGAACAGCAATCGCCAGCACAGCAGCCTCAACAGCAGCAGCAGCAGCAACAACAGCAGCAGCAGCAGCAGCAGGCTCCTCCATCGGCTCAGCCAACGGATGTGGATGCACAAACGGCCGCCGCCATGATGATGGGAGCCGGCGGCAGTGGAGCAAACAGTACGCCCGGTTCGGTGGCCTCTCCAAATCTGCCCACCGATCCCAGCCAGGTGGTGCTGCCCCCGCCAGAGCCACGCTATGCGTACGTGGACGTGAATGTTAGCAATTTCCAGCTTATTGCACAGCAGCTGGTGCTGCCCCCCAATATTCCATTCCTGCACGCCAATCCAGGAATCAAGCATATCGTGATCAATGCCATAGAACGCACGATTACCGACTGGCTGCAGCCCATTGTGGATCGTAGCATTCGCATTGCTTGCGCCACCACCGAGCAGATAATCCGCAAGGATTTCGCCTTGGATGCGGATGAGAATCGTATGCGCACTGCAGCTCACCAAATGGTGCGCAATCTGGCTGCCGGCATGGCCATGATCACGGGCAAGGACGAGATTGCAAGGGCAATTAGCCAGAATTTGCACAAGGCTCTGTTTTCGGCTCTGACGGGTATGCCCAGCCTGACAGAGATCCAGGCTGCTGCCCTCACGCTGGCCAGCGAGAATGTGGAACTGGTTTGTGCTTTTATCCAGAAGACTTCTGCGGAGAAGGCAGCCGCCGAGATTGATAGACGTTTGAGCACCGATTTCGAGACCCGAAAGATTGCCCGAGAGGAGGGCAATCGCTTTGTGGACTCTCAAATCTTGAGCTATCAGCAGGATCGTCTGCCGGAGGCAGTGCGCATCAAGGTGGGTGCTGCACCGGCTACACTGTTTGCAGTGTACTCGGAGTTTGCCCGAAGCATTCCCGGGTTTCAGCAGATGAGCGAACGGGACATTGCCCTGTTTGTGCCAAAGCCACAGGATTTGGCGCAGCCGAATGTGTTTGCCAACGATGAGAGCAGCATGGTGTATGCCGAGGTGGCCAGCAAAATGGAGGCCTTTATGAATACGGCCATTAATGTGCCGTCGCTGCAGGTGCAGGCCAGCAAGATGCACATGTTGCTCAACGCCCTGATGTCGACACGCCGACAGAGAGATCAGGATTCGGCTTTTAATCTGCTAACCCGTGCCGTCGAAGGCTTGACCGAGGGCTTGATCACCGTGCCCGAGCACATGGAACAGATGAAACTCTATCAGAACATTCATCTTCGCATCCTCAGCCTGCTGCACAACAGCTTTGGGGCCCCCAACACGGAGCGAGCTGTGACCAAGTGCTTCTTCGATATCCGCGAGGAGGTGCGCTACAACGTGGAGGCGGCCCGCGCCCTCATCACCTCACATTTTGTCAATTTAAATCAGTTTGATGTAATGCTCCGGGATTGCATGGATAATGGCAACAATTACGTGGCCATTTCATTCGGCATCGCTCTTCTGGAGCGTCTGATCATGGAGGATCGAGCGATAAACATTGTGTCGGACAACGAGTTCATGGCCACAGTGGAGCTGCTGGGCAGGTTAACCCAGCATCGTCATCGATATCCCGAGTGCATTGTGAATGCCATCGAGGCGCAGTGGAGTGGAAACTTCAACTCGGGCAGCGAATTCAGTCCGTTCAACGCTTGCGAGCGTTACCTGGCGGGAGCTTCCCATTACATACACTCTGGCATGCATCACGTGAGGGTAAGCATTGTGTTTGATAGTTTAGTTTATTAATAGAAACAATTATTTCTCGTTTGGCAGTCATGCGACACAGATGATCCGCCAGGATTGCAGGAGAAAACCGAGTTCTTGCTCAAGGATTGGGTGGCCCTGTACACGCAGCAGAACCAACAATCCACACGAGATGCCCGGCACTTTGGTGCCTTTGTGCAGAAAATGAATACGTACGGAATCCTGAAGACGGATGACCTGATCACACGCTTCTTTCGTCAGGCCACACACATTTGCACAGATGTCGTATACCGAATGTTCGCGGAGCCCAGTTTGCCCATTAATCAGGCCAAGAACAAGATATTCCAATGGATCGATGCATTTGTGCACCTAATTGCAATGCTGGTGCGTCACTCGGGCGAGGCAGGCAATCCCACAACCAAGATCAATTTGCTGAACAAGGTGCTGGGCATTGTGCTGGGAACACTGCTTAAGGACCACGAGATGCGTGGCGTTAGCTTCCAACAGGTGGGCTACCATCGCTTCTTCATGATGCTATTCATGGAATTGTGCTCGGCGGACGTCATTCTCGAGACGCTGATGCACAGCATTGTGTCGGCCTTCGCCTACACTTACCACCTGCTGAATCCCAGCCTGGCTCCCGGCTTCTGCTTTGCCTGGCTGGAGCTTGTGTCGCATCGTGTGTTCCTGGGACGCATTCTCGTACAGATTCCCGGCCAAAAGGGCTGGCCGCTTTACGCGCAACTGCTGCAGGATCTCTTCAAGTATCTGGCGCCCTTCCTGCGCAACACAGAGCTGGGCAAGCCCGTACAGCTGCTGTACAAGGGCACCCTGCGGGTTCTACTGGTCTTGCTGCACGACTTCCCCGAGTTCCTGTGCGACTACCACTTTGGTTTCTGCGACACCATCCCGCCCAACTGCGTCCAAATGCGCAATATCATTTTGTCTGCGTTCCCGCGCAACATGCGCCTGCCCGATCCCTTTACGCCCAACCTGAAGGTGGACATGCTGTCGGACAGCAGCAATGCGCCCAAGGTGCTCAGCAGTTACATCATGAACATCCAGCCGCCGAACTTTAAGAAGGATCTGGACTCGTACCTCAAGGCCCGGGCGCCGGTTACCTTCCTTTCGGAGCTGCGTGGTCACTTGCAGGTGACCAGTGAGCCGGGGACGCGCTACAATATGACGCTAATGAATGCCCTGGTCATGTACGTTGGCACCCAAGCAATTGCTTTAATTAGGTGAGTGTCTGCTTGGATATTTATGAATATTTTTGCTAATCAACATTAAACGTCATTCACAGAAACAAGAACTTTGTGCCCAATACATCGAACATTGCACACAGCGCTCACATGGACATCTTCCAGAACCTGGCCGTTGACTTGGACACGGAAGGTCGCTATCTGTTCCTGAACGCCATTGCTAATCAGCTGCGGTATCCCAACAGTCACACGCACTACTTTAGCTGCGCGGTCCTCCATTTGTTTGCCGAGGCCAATTCGGAGGCCATTCAGGAGCAGATAACGCGAGTTCTGCTCGAACGTTTGATCGTTAATCGCCCACATCCGTGGGGTCTGCTCATCACGTTCATCGAGCTGATCAAGAATCCCATTTACAAGTTCTGGGATCATGATTTTGTGCACTGTGCGCCGGAGATTACCAAGTAAGTTGGACTAATCCAAAGAGGGGAAATATCTTTAAAGGGCATCGATATATGTTTTTTCTGTAGTTTTTTTGCAGTAGATTTATAGAGCGCTTGTCAGTTTTGTTTGGTTCTTTCCTTCTCCTCCTCCTCCCCATCTTATTTAACTTGCATTCTGATTTCAGATATTTTGGTGATTGCTTGATTGTATTTGATCGGGCATTTATGAATGGCATTCAGTGTGCAACGTAGCCCAGAGAGCACGAGCAAGCGTTCCAAGCAAACCGACCAGTTCCCACCATATCCATCCCACTCTTTTCTTTTTTTTGCATGTTCACCATTTCTTATCCCATATTCGTTTGTAATCTCCTCTTTTATACAATTATTTTAGCATGAATCTATGAAAATATAACAATTATTTACTAAGCAAGTAACCGGGTCTCTAATCTATAAATTATATATTAACCGTAAATGTTCTTAATATTATTTTTTAGGCTCTTCGAATCGGTGGCCCGATCCTGTTTGGCCAAGTCGAATGTCACCCAGCAGCTGAACATGCCCGTCGCCATCGATGGCGAGGGCCAGGAGGTGGTGGCCAACATCAACTGAGAAAACGCCACCGTCCGACGCTTCTGCCTGGAGGTCTGTGCGCGACCCAGACGCAGGCAGTAGCTTTCCCCCTCCTCCCACACATCGCACTACTACAACAATTACTGCGTTTAGTTTATAGTGAATCGTGTTTTTTTTTTTTATTAAGGATACAGTGAAATCAGCAAAACATTTACAACAGCAACAATAATTATGGAACACCAGAACCAGAACCAGGACAGCAGGCCAGGCCAACTGCTGTGACTCGACTTGTATTTAAACGAACGGAGAAACGATAACATTTTAAATGCGCGCCTCCCCCTTGAACCACACATGGGGGGGGGGGAATGTTATAAATTTTTAAATTGAGTTGTATTATAAAAATCGGTAGATTGAAGGCGAAATAACTGTTGATTACAGATAGATACTTTGTAAAGAAATCAAACCAAGCGATAAAAAAAAGGGAAAGGAAAGAAAAAACGAAATAATTATAAACAAAACAAAAAAAAAGAGAAAATCGAAAAAATGGAAAATAATTTTCTACAAAAAAAATTGCAAAATATGTACAATGAGAAAATGCGACAAAAACTAACATGCGATGTAAATATGTAGATTGTTGTTGCTACTACTACAAAAAACATTCGGCAGAACATTCGAGACAGCAGCAGCAATTAGATCAAAGAGAAGATGCAAAAAGACGTAGCAACAACAACAGCCACAAAAAAAAAACATAACAAATGCTAAAGAAGAAGCGGAGAATCAGAATCATCTGGAAAGCAGCAGCAGCAGCAGCAGCAGCAGAAGAAGTGTCACTCCTCACTTGCAAATTCTCCTTATCTTTAGTCTCTAAGAGTGCGCCCCTCAGTTAGTCTTCTCGTATATATACGTTAACTTTTAAAGTGTTTCCGCACAAAGCCACAAAACAATTGTAACAAACTATATACCAACCTATGTTTGATCTTCATATTAATTTTGTTTATTTTTTATACCACAACCTACCTTTTATTATGAACTGATAATGATCATTATTTACTGAAAATGGAATTAGCATTGAACACACACACACACACACACATCTCTTAGCTTGTTAAACTTAAAGTCGGTCGATCCTCCTCCTCCATGTAAAGTTAGAGCAGAGAAGCAAAGGGGAGAGTCGCAGCCATTATCTGTAGAGATGATCTATATATAAATATATATAAAATGTGTATTTCTAAATATATAAATACGTAATGTAAATCGATTATGAATGCGACAAGCCGACAGCAGTGGGGAGTGTCATTTATTATCATCCTACCAAGTTATGTGTGTACCCACACTCCTGCAAAACCACTCTATAGTTTATAGTCTTTGCACATCATCCCTTTTTGTATTTTGTATTTTGAATTAAAACTAAACTGAATTGAAGCCTGAAACGATCGGTTTTCTAGACAAAGACCTCCCCCCAAAAAACTCATTTATAGACTAATTCCGTTTGCAATGGCTAAGAAGAAAAAGTATGATTATGTATATGATGATGATGATGATGATGATAGAAATGATGATCGACAGACAAACACAATACAAGAAAAACATTCATTAACGAAGGATGCGACACAAGAAGAAACCACAACAAATCTACATTGATATAAATAATAATCCATTAAAATCGAAATAAGTAACATTATGCATTAAGAAATCAATATATATATATATAAAAAAACGAAAATAATATGTATACAAAACAAATATTAAATGTATAAATGGCAAAATTTTAAAAAACTTGCATTCTTTTATTTTTCTCCTTTATGGCCAAGTCTAAAGTAGTAGTGTTTGTGTGTATCTGTGGGTTAACACTTAAAAAAGCTCATTTTATTGGAGCAAATATACATATAGCATGTACTCTCGGTGTACATATGTACCCCATTTCCGCGCCCAGGCTTACATAACAACCCCCCCCCCCCCCCCCCCCCCCCCCCCCCCCCCTGGAATGGTTTTGGGTTAAGTAAACACAAATGTCGATAAATGCCGAGTGCGGAGAGAGCGGTTACAGCTTGGAAAAGCGAACCGAACCGAACTGAACTGAACTGAAATGAAATGGAATGTACGCTTGTATGTCCGTGCGTGTATCTATATCTATTGTGTGACACGAATTCAGCATTAATTGAAATGCTGCAGTCATCGTAGTGCCTGTGCCAGTGCCGTCCCCCCGCCAGCTCCTCCCACTCCTCCTGCTCCTCCCACTCCTCCTCATGTTTTCGTTGCCAATTCACATGAATTTGTCATAAGGCTGATATGACACAAACAAACAAACGACTGAAGAAGAAAAAAAAATCAAGCAACCAAATTGTGCACAGTGAAAAATCTAAGGTTTATTTCAGAGTTTATAAGTGGCCAAGGTCATCAGGTTACCAAGGGATTACAGGAACTCATTATAACTGGATTCCAAGTGAAGATCTAGAACAGTAGTCATAATACTGGAATTTAAAGACAATATTAGCCTAAACCGGGCGTTAAACTCTAGTTTAAATACTGGAATTTAAAGTCCCTATTAGTTTTAATCAGCAGTTTTGGGAAGAGGATTTTGTACTCATACTGTTAAGGTTCCTGATAACTATTTATCTGACCGAATAAATAACAGGGAGACTTTTCTTTAAAGCTAATTGTTTGTCTTCTCTCCTTTAATTTATTCTAAGGAAAAACTAACAAGAACTCTCTTTATTTTAATTAGCTGTACCTACTTCACTTCTTTATTTTCGATTTTTTGCAATGAAATGTGAATTTATCGAGTCGAAAAAGACTTAACTAGGAGTTTGGAGTTTTGTTTATATTTCTACTTTTTACATGCAATTTTCAATTGTTATTAATACATATTAGAGTTAAATTTGTAAATTATAATTAATTATTTAATTAAAATATATTTCCCTAAGATTGCAAAGGATTTAACGGGTTCAAGTAGACTTTAAACTTAGTTTTAACTATGTTTTCTTAGTTCTTATGATAATTCAGTTGAAAATTCATAACTTATAATGTTCAATGTTGACCTTAAAAAGTTGCCATATTTTTCTGCTAATGTAGAAAAATGTAAAAAAATAATGCCCAACGAGTTGGTTTTTGGGGCCTGTGTGTGTGTGTGTGTCGTATCTATGTGGTGAGCGCTTGGAAACAGAATGTGGCACACTTAGCGCTCGGTCGACGTCGCTGCGCTGCGCAAAAAGTTCCCCCTGCCCGTGGGTTGTGTCTATGTGTGTGTGTGGTGGGGACCCACCAGTTTCTTCTGTGGCCAGGTCCCCAGTCCATCCATCGGTATCCGAAAGATACAAAAAGCGACGAGGCTGCAGCTTTGTTGCCTCGCTCCTCATACATGGCCATTTGAATCCGCTTAGAAGTGCGCGCGCGCGCTGCCGAGCGAAAGAGACGAAGCGGTTTCGTTAAAAAGCTTCCAGTTTTTGCTCTAACACAGTCACGTGGGGCCGCGTATCTGTGTCTGTGTGTGCCTGTGTGTGTATCTTTGTATCTCTGTATCTTTGCGGGCGAGCTTCGGGCTTCTTGGCCGCTTTTTGCGGCTGAGCTGAGTCAGCAGCGGGCAGGCACCATTAGTTGGAGCACATTTTGTGTATGCTGCCATTAGTTTTTTTTTTTCTTTTTGCTTCTTTTTTGCTTTCGAGGCCCTGCACAGATACATAGATACAGATACACAGATACAGATACATTTGCTATGGAAAAAAAGACCTTACGCAGCCAAGAACCAGACCACAGCTGCATTTCTTTTTCCCACAGAACTGCATCCACTACTTCATTATTGACCCAGTTTCCCCACTAGGCTTTCACAGCTGCTGCTGCTGCTGCTGCTGCTGCTGCTGCTCGCTGGCTGGCTGCACCAAAACCCTATGATTAAGCCAGGTCCAGTTCGAAACTAGACCAGCTCATAGCGTAGCCTCTTGGCTGCACACTTCTACCACAAAAAAAAAAAAGAAAAGAAGCAACAAAAATTGAAAGCAGCGAGTCCCTCGTTAAACAGAAATTGCAGCGGAAATTGGCCGAAAATAAAAATCTGGCGCTGGTCAAAGTGAAATCGGAAATGGAGGACACTCCTCGACAACTCCTGCCAACGCATCAACCCGTTTGCTTTACCAAGTATTCCCTTTGGTTATTCCATAAAATTGCCTTTTGCCAATTGCAAGTGGAATCGTCAATCATAGCCTTAAATGGAAAACATAATTCAATCAGTCGGAACAGAGTTCCTTCAATCGAAATTGCATGTTTTTAAATAGATTTTCTTGGGTTTTTTTTTTAATGCAAAATAAATGGAGAATGAACAGGCGAAAATTTAAATGAAAAGAAAGAAATGTTGATTTAGACGAAAACATGGTATTTGCATTGGTTTAATGTTATTTAAAATACATTAAATACTTTGTTTATCTGTATATTCATATTTTTCAAAGAAAAAGCTAATTCTTTTCGGTTAAATTGTATTTTAATTGATCATATTAAAGCCTAGATTTATCAAAAAACAAGACTATTTATACCTCTAATCTATAATACCAAAATCTCATCAGTATTTATTATTAATTATTACCTTTAACTCAAGAAATGCTCTATAAAAAACTTAAGACCTTTATTAAAAGAGGTTCCGTAAAAAGAAACCCTTTAATTTTCACTATTTCCACATAATTTTCTAGCAGTGTTGGCACTGATTTACAGAGTTTGCACTCAATTGCAACTTGAGGGCATTTCTGTGTCCTCACACATCTGTGTAACAGATCCTCTCACTTGGAATCCTAACACATCCAAGCAACTAGCCACTGCTGAGTCTTTTCCCTATGATTCCATGACATATGCTGGCATATTCCCCTGGTTTTATGATAGAGCACGTTGCTCCTACCTCCTCCTGTCCGCAGTTCGCTTTTGATTGAATGGATGCTAACACTGATTGACTGATTGAGGCTGCCTGTCTGCTTGCCAGCTGGCCTGCAGGTTGTCAGTGGACGCTTTGCATTGGCCCGTTAATTGAATTCGCCTCCAGGTGGCATTTTTGTCGAGATGGAGCAGCTCCAGCAGGAAATTGCACAGCTTGCGTTCAATTAGATGGAATTCGATTTTTTCTTCCCTTCCCCCTCCCCGTACAAAATTCATTTAGCTCTGTGATGCATTTTAATTGGTTCCTCCCGTCCAGGAGTGCAAAACATGAATTCAACATGAACACCGATCCTAGGCATAGGGACCAATGCCAGCGGCACGTCCCATCAGAGCCGGAATGTTGCTCTGCTCGTAGTTGCCGCTAAAGTACTGAGCATAAGGTCCCGAGGCATACACAGGCACATCATCGCCGCCATGGGACTCGGCATCCAAGGGAACCAAAGTGGGATGCTGGAAATTCGGATCTTCCGTCAGCTTTTCTTTAAGCAAAGCTCGACCCTCGGCGCGATTGTAGGCGGAGGTATAGCCCGGGCCATTGGCATACGAGAGGATTGTGTAGGGCAGATCATCGTCCGCCAACTGGGCCAAGCCAGTGATATCCTGATCGCGGAACTGCAACGGAAAGACAGTTAGTTATATAAAGTTTTATATAGAATACTTCCTCCTCACCGGATAACCATTGATGGACATGACATGCCCATGATCTGCGGTGACTACAATCAAAGTATCCTCCTCTGAGGTCAGTTCACGGGCCACTTGCACAGCCTTGGCGAATTCAGCCGTATCCTCGAGTGATCTCCGGGCGTAGGTGTCGTGGTGAGCCATGTCAATGCGGGCGCCCTCAACAAACAGGAAAAATCCTTCGTCATTGCGTCTCAACACCTTAATGGCCGCCTCCGTAAGCTCGCTCAGTGAAGGATCTGCCAGCTGGCTGCGCTTCCGGTTTCTGTCGCCATTGTAAGGCAAGTGAGAGCTGGCAAACAGGCCCAGCAAATAATCCGTATTGTCCAGATCCACCAGGCTAAGACCCTTGCGACTCCACACATAATTGGCCGAGACATTGGCTTCCTTTTTCTGGGCCAACCAATCGTGAATCAGATGACGTCCATCGGTTCTATAGCCGGGATAACCCTCTTCATCGTTGACAGTCGTATTGATAAAGTTCTGACGGCCACCGCCAAGGATTACCTTAAGGCCTTGGCCCACCGTTTGCTCCACCAGCTGACGGGCAATGTCCAGGGTCTGTTCGGGATCGCAATCCCTTTTGGCCACCTCATAGTCGTTCTCCCAGTTGCGATCCGCGGTGTGGGCATAAACGCCAGCTGGCGAGGCGTGTGTCACCCGGGCGGTGGTCACGAGACCCGCATTCTTGCCCGCTGCCTGAGCCCACTGGGCAATGCTGAACACTTGGTTCTCCTCCAGTCGATCGCCCTCGCAGTTGTATCTCTGAACATTCGCATTAATGCCAATGGTTCCATAGTTGCCCTTGACGCCGCCCAAATAAGCGGTGGCTGTGCAGGCGGAATCCGCCACCTGCCTGTTGACGCAGTACGTCTTGGAAAGACCCGTGTATGGGAAGCCCTCAAAGTACACTTGCTCTGCACTGTCACCGAGTAGATTCCGAGTAGCGGTCACCGTGTGCACGGACATGCCATCGCCCAGGAAAAGGATCACATTTTTGGCCTTGTTTGTGTGCGCTGCCTGGTGTTCGGCCAGCTTGGAAAGGAGCTTGGCCTGGGCCTTGTCCACCCAGTATTGGGTCTGCTGCTCCTCAGCATTCTTGATGGGATGATCTTGGGGATCAAAGGAACGTCCGCGTGGGTGATCTGTAAAAAGAAGGGAGAAAAATATATAAGAAATATATATTGTAGATTGAAACCTCTATAAATCACTACGG
Organism: Drosophila truncata; assembly: GCA_008042515.1. Taxonomy (NCBI): domain Eukaryota; kingdom Metazoa; phylum Arthropoda; class Insecta; order Diptera; family Drosophilidae; genus Drosophila; species Drosophila truncata. The sequence continues at coordinate 36,626 of VNJQ01005305.1, read as the reverse complement.
GAACTTGAGGGATTTCTTATATATCACCGGGATTAGGGGGGTCTTATCTCTACGCAAGGGTTAGCATGTACTTTTTGATAAGAAACTATTTTCTAAGAATTTTTAGCCAAAGGAAATCACTTCCTGGAAGTTTAAATACAACAGGAAGTTGGATTTTGAAGTTTATATTAATTTTTATCTTGAAAAACTAGGGATATTTGATAGGAAAAGTATATTTATTTGAAGGATTCTTATGTAGATGATTTCTGAGATGTTTTGCCTTAGATTCCTTATATTCCCAGAACCCTAAAACCTTACCCCTTTGTCCACTGACACCTCCACTCAACCCGATGGCGATGAGAAGGATCAAAATGAATCTTTTGGCCATTTTTCGCTAATCCCGCGACTTGTGTGAAGACCAGACCTTGGTTGCAGACTGAAACGACTGACCAGGGCCCCGAGAATGTGCAGCTTATCGTCTTGAGTATCACAGAGTAAATCTAATCAAAGGAACTAATCTAGACATTTCAATTCAAACATCATTTATGGCTGGCCAAGAATCAGTTAACAGAAGTCGTAGAAGGCAGCCATGGCCCATGGCCAATGCCAAAATATATATGCTCACGTGCCCTGGCCACAAACTTTATGAATCTCAGTGACTCCAATCACTGATTACGTGTAGAAGGAGTCATGTAACCGAACTTACAGAAGGGAGTAGGGAGTAGGAGTCAGGAAAATGGAGTCTGGAGTCTGATGACTGGAACCTGGAGTCTGCAAAATCCACCCAAAACCTCTGTAGACTTTTTCAAAAACTTTTCTTAAACAACTCTTTGCCATTGCCACTTTTATTATTGTTTTTAGCAGACTTTTCTCAGACACACTTCAGTCTGTGGAATTTTATGGTTTCATTTTGGAATTTTGCCACTAAAACTTTTGTTGTTTTGATTAAATGAATCTTTGAGTGTGTATTGTTTTTTAAATTTGTGGTTTGCATACTTTCGGGCTAGCTGGAAACCACAAAAAAATAGTTGAGGAAAAACCAAGCCAACAAATAAAGATGTTTCCTTCCTACAATATAGTTTTAGCCAAAGCCACAATGGAACCTGTAAATTTAATAACCTAAAAGAAAACTTTAAATAAGTAAAAAAGACATCTATCTCCTCTATAAAAAGTAAACCCACCGAAGTAAAGACTGGCAATGAAGGAGCAAAGAAAGGCACTTTGACTGTGATGGGTCGCTGGGCTCGCAGGATAATCAGAAAGACCCGTCGACGTGTCTCTCGATCCCATTTATACCAGGCACTGCTGTAGGCTGCTTCTCCCAAAAAGAGACTCTGTAAAAATGGTTAAAAATGATTAATAGAAGGAAAAAGATCCGAGGAATGACAGGACTCACCTCAGTGGCCATTTCCGTGCCACCATAGCAGTAAAGAAATATGGCCGAGGAAACAGTGAAGGTGTAGACCACATAGCGTATGATATTGTAGCCGGAATACTAATTGAAAAATATTTATAAATAAATAAATAAACTACTGAATATAAAACTTACTAAGAGAATATCAATAACACTGGTGGCTATCACCACACTGGCCGAGACAAAATGCACAAAGGTAGGAGCAGCCATGATACCCGAGAAACGCTCGACTATCTTCTCAATTTCATTGTGACGATCCACGATATCAGCCAAGCGCTGACAGCAAATATCACTCTCTCTAGGTGAAGGATCTGTAAAGAAAGGGGAGTAGAAATAATAGGAACTCTCTTTAAATTAAATTAAATACTAAAATAAAGTTTAGTTCTTTTAAATAAACTCTCTCTGCTTTCAAAATCATCCTGATTTCACCTTGAATAGGTCTCAAAGTATCCTGAACATCCCATTTTAGAGCTTGCAGCAGAAAGGCCACATACAGGGTAAAGCCAAAGAAGAAACCATCGGTGCCAGCAAAGGCATACACTGTGACCTGACCACTCCAGGTGGAATAAAGATAAAACAATGGAAACCAAGGCATTCGATGGGCGAAATCCGGGAACCTGGAAACCATTTTAAAAAAAACTCCTTTAATTACAATTATTTTTAAATAATAAACCATAAACTCACAGCATACGAAAGGGCATATCAAACTTGAACTCCTCCCGGCGGCGTGCATACATCTCCCACAGCGAACGCAGGACAAAGGCGCCGGTGGTAATGCTGCCCAGAGTAAACACCAACATGCCACACCGAGTGACCATCACATAGTAGCTTCTCTGAGCCACATCTCTCCGCTCATCCCGCCTCTTCTCCTGGTCTTCAATAAGCTGACGGATGCGTTCCATCAAGGCAGCCACCTCCTGGCAGCGCCACCACATCCAGCCCAGCTTAAAAAGTGTGGTCAGGCTGCAGGCCAGCGGGCAAAAGGCATCCATGGCATCCACGGGACTGGTTCTCAGGTGACTCCAACCAAAGACGAACTCCGCCTGGCAGCAATGCGCCAGATTCACAAAATTGAAGACCAACCATATCAATTGCCACCACGACAAAGTCTTCTGGCCAAAACTTAGACCCAGCAAACCAAAGGAATATCTGGTCACAAAGAACAGATGCTTGGCCAGGGGATAGTTGCGGTCTAGAAATCGTGGATACATAGCTTTACTCTATGAGCAGCTGGTTCCTTCTTATATATAGTTGGAGCAGCTCTAATCAGGAGCTTCTACTAATTGTTTAATTATTGTTTTAGCCATGGAGGACACACCACCTGGCCTGGTGTTTAATGACAGGATTATTGAGTGGGCGACAGACTTAAGACGCCCACCAAAACACATGTAATTATGGTCTGAAAGCAGAGTTATTTAAGGTATTTAAGCCTTAATAATTAAAAATTGCTAAAGGGTTAGTTTCCTTAACTTTCGGTAAGGATTCCAGTGAAAATTCACTTCATTCTGACAGAACGAAGAGTAAGTTGTGTTCTTGAGAAGTTTACTAATTAATAAACAACTTAAATCAAAGTGAAATTCTTATAAATAAAGATTTTTAATATAAATTCTTTATCCTTGTTTTCAATTACTAATAAATCCCCGCTGACATTGATTTCTGACAAGGACAAATGCCAAGGATACTTTGGCACTTTGTTATTCATATTTCTGAGAGCAAGAAGTACTTGCTGGTTCCTATAGGAAATGAAATAAGTTTGGGGACAGGAATTCCTCAATCTCAGCTCGCTTCTTCTGCTCTTCAAGATACTTGCTTGCCCCCCCGTGAAAGGCCATCCATAAATATGAGCTTCCTTTTGTCGTTGTCGCTGAGCATAAATTTCTGTGTGTTTGCCCTTTTTGTTGTTGTTGTTGTTCTTGCTGGTGTGTAGTTTGTTGAACTCCCAATGAACTCGCGCGTCGAAATTGGAATTTCAAATCGCTGGGCGATGTGGGTCAGCCGAGAAGAAACATTCAACATTCGCGTAGGATTTGCATAGGATTCGCAGCACACACAGATTTATGTTGATGCATGCAATGCGAGTGTGGGTTTGTTTGCCTTTTTTTCAGCTTTATTTTTTGGGGTGAATCACTTTTAATTAAGTTCTTTGTGCGGGGCTCACGTGGCGTATGAGCAATATTGATTTCTCTCTCTCTCTCTTGATTATGAGACGCGTAATCTCAGTAGGAAGGAAAGGAAGAAGGAAAAACATCCCCGCTCCCCCAAAAGCTGATATCATCATCATGGAAGGGCCAACCCTCAGGCTCTGGGCGCCTCATTTTATGATGGCAGCAGCAGCAGGCAGTTGGGGAGCAAGCAACCCCCGAAAATGGCAACAAAGGTGACCCCGACACACCCTGTTGAGCTGTTGAGCTGTGGAGTTGAGTGGGAGCCACCCCCTTGGAAATGTTCAGCCTGGAAGCCCAAGGAAAGCCATTACATTTGATTTTCCTGGCGCCCTGCGATCCTGCCTGCTGCAGGAAAATGAGGAAAACCTCACAGCAAGTGGAAAAGCTAGAGGAGTGCCAGCTGGAAGCGAGCAAAAGGAGGCCAGCGTGTCAGAGAGTCGCCAAAAAAAAACAAAATAGAAGCAACAAAAAAAGCAGTTGCAGAACCCGAATGAAAAACCCGTTTTCCCACTTGCTGCCCGGTTGGCCCACATTCACTGTGGAAGCGAGTTTTTTCCCAGTTTCCCCTTTTTTTTTTTAGCTGTACAAAAGCAAAGGTGCCCCGAAACAGGTTGATTTTCCTGCCAACGCCGTTGGCCATTAGCCAAATGGGATTTCACACGCTTCCTTTGGGCTCTCCGACTCCAGCTCGGGCTCCAGCTCGGGCTCCGCGCTCTGATGCGTTCGCCTCACGCCATGGCCCAGTTGGAGTGGAGTTTGCTGCTAGTGGTACCTGTCAGCGCCACCATCCAACATCATTCTTTTCTGGCCATCCGTCCCACTCAGCTGCCATCATCATCATCATCATCATTGTCAACATCACCATCCAGTCAGCCAGTCATCCATCCAGCCATTCAGTCCTTTAGCTGCTGGCGGGATCAATTATTAAGGCGCCGCTTGGGAGGTGTGTGTGTGTGCGACAACCTGATTGACAACCTGAGCCTGGAGGCTCGAAGCCTCTCGCCTCTCAGCATGTCATCCGATTGGCATAAAGCCCATATTCCACGGTTGGCAATCAGTTCCAGCTGACAGAGAAAGAGAGTTTTAAGTGGTATTATTATGAGTTTAATAAATGTCTTATTTAATTATTTAAAAATATAAAATAGTTCCATATAAAATACTAACTTAAATTTACAATCTATTAATATCATCTTTCCTATGGCTTTAGTTAGATTTTGTTGTTAAAAATAATAAATAATGCTTTACCACTAACTTTTCATTTAATTTTGATAATAAAAACATCAAAATATATATAATAAAGACTGACAAAAATTTTGTTTTCATTTCGTGTCAATCTTAATAGGCTTTTGACATGATATTTAAGCGTTTTTAAGGTCTAATCATAGAGAGGCATGCCAGAAGCAGTTAAAATAAACGAGTTTAAATCGTAACCTATATAAAATAATAGTAAAACTTTCATATATTCCCCAAGAAAACCGAAAAAAAAACTATTTTTCATAAAATTAAAACCATAGCCAGGCAACAAATGATTCGTCTTCTGCTGGTTAATTCACAAAGCGGCGTTAATTATAATTAAAACAGGCCAACTAAATGAATAAATGTATAAATAGCCTGTACATGACTCTATATACCCGAGTCATATCTAGAGAAGCACTAACACGAGTGCACTCATCAAGATATATATATGATATATGTATAGATGATATGTAGTAAGTAAATATATGGAATATGTGGGGCTTATATCCCGTTCACATGGCCACAGATCGAGCGTGACACAATACAATTTGTGGCGCTTTGTTCTAAGCGCTTGAAAACTCTTCTACCGCTTCTAGCCGCATGGCCCCGATTTCCCCCATCGCCTTTCCACCCTTTTCCACAGCCCCCCCTCCCCCTTTGGCACTGAGCAGAGACGTGACATAAGCTAAATTGTTTTAAATTTTGTTGAATCGCTTTTCCAATGACTGCCAAGCATTTCTGGGGTACTGCCGCTGGCGATAAATTGGAACCGCTTCGCATGTCATGTGGTCGAGTGGTTGGAAATTGCGGCTGCTGCTGGGAGAAAGGAAGGAAGGCAGGGAGGGAGGTGGTGTGGAGACGTAGGGTCTGCGGTATGAAGCGAAGCTTGCGTCTAGATCTTTAAACTGCGGCTGCACATTGCACCAGATAATTGCCGGTCGAATGGAGATGTCAGCTGGAGTGGTGCCACACATACATACACCAAACGCCTCTGATTAATGGCAATTAGCGCGGATCGATGTTGGATCGGTGCTGATGGCCTCCAGTTAGTTACAGCTGGGAATATGAGCCAGCATTTCCTCCTCCATGGATGTGTGCAGTGACATCAGCAAGTATTTAACATAACAAGGCTACTTCAAAGAGAGTGGGTAGTATGGGAGTGCTGAAATTGAGTTGATATTAATTAGTTTTCATTTGTAATGGCTTAATGGTAATTAAGGCAATAATTAACATATGTAAAAAATAATATAGAAGGTTAGATGATTACAGAATGTAAGCTATTCTTCAAAATATTTAAAATTCTAAAGAAAACTTGGATCTGAAGACTTTAAAAATGATAAAATGTTTGAAATTTTGTATTCTAAATATAAGATTTGTTTTTATGTTTAAAAAATCAGAAATAATACATATTTTACTGGAATTTTAGCCTTTAAAACTATATTTTACTAATTACCTTATACTTTTCATCTTAAAACTCACTAAACCCTACATGTTCAGAACCCTTTTCTACTCTTTCAAGTTATTTAGCAAACAAAGCCCTGGGAATCATGACATCTTGATCCCACCTGGATTATTCTGGGGCAACTTTGTGGGTATTATAGTTTTGACATTCATTCCCTAACCCTTTGCAGGCAAAGCGAAAAGCTGAAAGCTCCAATGGAGCTCAGGCTGCTCCCACCTAAAAAAAAACCCCATTAATCACAAAACTCAAAACCCGAGGTTCTCAAGCTGAAGCTTAAGCTGATTCTAAACTCGCTGCCTTCAAGGCCAACTTCTTATTAAATGCCAAAATGCGAGAGAGTTAAGACAGCAGCTCCATCATTTTGCAAGGGGGCTGTAATTATAATTAAAAATCGAGCAAAGAACGAAAATGGAAACTTCTGTTCTATTCCTTGGATTATTGTAAATCTAAAACTAGCTTTTTTCAGAGATCATCAAATGCAAAATGGCGTCATCTCTGGCTTAGCAACTAATGTAGAATTTATCCGGATGGATGACAAGGAAAGGGGTCTCGGGGATGCCTTTGCTAATGAGTAACAAGTCTAAAGTACAGTGGAGTTTCGAGAACTTGAACGTATATACAAGATGCAAGTTCTTGAAAAGCTTTGGAATATTATTTCGGGTAAATCAAAGATATTTACAAAATTTTAAAAACTAAAATCAAGTGAAATACATTGAAAATTTCTAATTTATAAAAGTTTCACTGTTTCACATTGCACAAGTCCAAGTTACGGACTTTGCACTGTAAAACACAGATCTGTTTGCTCTCCCCGTCCCTTTCTCACCAAAGGCTTTGTCTCTCGGTCCAAGGTCAGCAGCTGCAGGCGTTAGAAAGAGACGCCGCTGGCTGAGGAAGGGAGGGAGCAAGCGAACGAGCAAAACTTCGACTCCGAACCGCAAAGTCAAAGTTTTCAATGCAACAACACAACAATAAAAAATAAATTATGCATTGCGAATAGTTGATAGTTATTGTGTTGGATTTCCAAGGTCCCCCCCGCAATTACTTCGGACAATGTTAGATATATAATATTTGTTAGCACGCTAAATATCTATCTATATCTATATTTGCTGTAGTTTCCAACCGAATGCCCCGTGTAACAAGCACCTGAAAAGCCAATTTATATAATTCTGTACAGTGTGTGTCAGGGTTTTTTTCTTTTTTTTTTTTGAGAATAATTTCAGCAAACTGCAGTTTTCATCGCTGCCCGCGCATCTCACTTAGTCATTCCGCCTTAATTAATGGGAAAAATAAGTGCCAGCAAAAAAAAGCCCCATGACAAATTGTCATTGTTTATTGTACAAGTGCCGTGCATTTGAAAGTCTCAGTCTCCATCTCAGATTCATTCTTCGGAATATAATATGATTCATTCGTCAGATAGAAACTTGATTTTCTACTTCTCCTTTTCGAAAAACTAGAAACATAATTCTTCACACACACACACACATACAAACGCTTACTCGCCTGTAGACATGCGTGTTTACGTAAGTTTCGCTTTTGTTGTATTTCCTATCGCTCTGCTCTCCTCTATCCTACCCAGCGTTTTTCATTGTACAGTTTCATTTCTTTTTCCATGCCATATACAACTACAATTTATATCATTCACCGGACTCTTGGCAACAGACAAACCGAAAAATACCAACAACAACCACGCGCTGTCGTAACGGTTCTCGCTAACCCCCCTTCCTCCTCTACACCCACCCACCCGTTAGCTTTGCGTGCGGGAACAACGAAACCCACTATTAAAGGGGAGCTGGGGTCAAAGTGTATGCGTGCGAGTGGGCCAGCAATAAGGCAGTGATGCGTGTGGAATGATAAAACGTGTAATGAAGAGTCATGAGAAACATTGGAAGGAGAGAAAGAGAGAGAGAGAGAGCGGACAAATAGAACGGTTTCAGTTGAATAGCTCCTGCCGCTGCTTCGCTGCTGTTGGAAGAGAGAGAACCATTTATTTATTTAAATTTAAATTCTTTGGGGCGGTTACAAATATGGCAGCTTAAGAATAGGCACAAAACTATTATTAATTCTTTTCACTTCACTTTCCTACATGTTGATACGCTTGCAATTTGTATAGGAGAGAGAAAAAGACTGACTTCTTAAAAAAGCACAGTGAGTCCCCGTCTCGCTCCGACATTGGTTGCAGTACGTTGAGTTCATAAATAATTAAAAACTAGCACACCGAATGACTTTGTGTTCGATCTCACTGTAAAAACACTCGCAAGACAGTTGCACAAGCGGGCCGCAAAAAATTCCATTAGATTTGCGCGGTGGCAGCGCCGACGACGACGACGACGAAGGAAAGAGAAACGCGCGGAAAAAACGCGGCCAACTTTGTCCGTCCGCTGTGCAGCTGCAAATGAACGAAGGAAACAAAATGCCGAGCCAAACTTGACGAAGCCGAACTGAACGAACGCGAAAGCGTTTCGTTAGAATTCGCGCGCACTGCTGTGTGCGTGAGTTCCATAAAAATATGACGTCGGCAGAGCTTTTTGCTCGCAGTCTCTCATTCTCTTCAAATTTGGGTGAAAAAGTAAGTATGTGAGTGGATTTTTTTCCAACTTGCCGTTTGTCTTCCGATAATGAAAAGCACACAATTACAGGGGCCTTAGAAACACGACGGGGAGAGTGAGACGGCGGGAGGAAAGTCGGACAGCAGGCGAGTGAGCGAGCGAGACGTCGACAGCGCCATTTGCAAGTTGCGTAATTGATTCGGAAAAAGAAATGTGTCATCCAGCGCGTCCGCGTGCCAAGTTCCTGCTGCTGTCTCCCTCTTTTCGCTCCGCTGCTCCTCGCCGTGTTCTTGTCCTCTCCTTGAAATTCCTGCTCTTTACGTAATCCGCGTCGAGTTTTTATTTTGTATTTAAATTTTTCTATAATTCCGTTTCGATTTGCTTTAACGATTTTCTTTTTCCCGAGTTTTGTTGATGATTTATTGTTCCAGGCAAAGTTCACTCGAGGAAAACCACCACCAAATCAACCGTCGCGCCACCGCCACTGTTCGACGACTATTTTCGACGTTAGCAACAGCGTATATTCACGCTCTGCGCTCCCGCTCGCTCTCTCCTATTACTCTCCACTGTGTGTGTGTTTGCTCTCCTTGAGGGTTTTCCCCCGTTTCACCAAGTTGTGGAATTATTAGGAAGAGTCGAGTCCGAGGAGTGGAACTATTGCTGCAAGCGCTAAATGAACCGCGCGGGTCGGCCGTTGGACGATGAATGAAACGCAGAACGGGAAAACGCGAGCCAAAAACGCTTCCAAACGCGCGAGCGGCGACGCAAGTACAGTACAGGGCTATTTACTCCGCGCGGGTGCGAGCGAGAGCGCACGCTAAAGCTTTTGGCCGTTGTATATAAACGGGTTTGCGGGTATGTGTGAGTGTGTGGCTTTGTCGTTGACACATATTCAAGTTGCTGCTTACTGCTGGTTGTTGTTGTTGCTTTTCCATTGAAGTGCGCTGTAGCTTTGTGGCCGTGTAGCGCACACTCTTGTTGAAATTTTCCGCGTCGCCTCTCGATGTTTTTCCATTGAAACGTAACCATGTAAAGCTGTATTTATGTATTATGTATGTATGTATGTTTGTATGCAGATAAATGACAAAAGATAAAGACCTCCGCCTGGAAAACGCAATCTAATTAGAAATCTGCATGTTGGTTAAAGAAAGTGGGTTAGTTTGATTAGTTAAAAAAGGCCTTTGGCGCTGTAATGTGAACATATTCCTATGCTGACATGCTGTGTGTGTGTGTTGGTGTGAAAAAGTGTGTCATCACTTGGCGCAACTAGAAAACTTGCTATGTACCATGTATACATACTTATCGGTGTATGTATGTATGTATATATACCAGTTTTTTCCACTACATACAAACAGAGATAGTTCTTTGTGTGCAAGTAAGTGCAAACTAGAAACAGAAAACTGGGTTATTGGCGCGCGATTCTCCATCTTCTATCCCTCTCTTCGCCATCCACCTCCTTCGCCACTCTTTTGCTGCATTTTCCACTTGGCACGCGAAGCTGCAGCTGCATCGTTGTTTTTGTTGTCTTCTTTAGTTCAGTTGCCAAGCAACGGGATCAGAGGCGTCGGCGAAAAAGGTGCGTGTGTGTGTGTGTGTGTGCGATGGGCGCTAAAGCATAGAGGGTGGGCGGAAATTGCATCAATTTTGGGGGCTTCGTGATGACGACATCAAAAGAAACCAAACCAGTTCGAAAGCGAAACAAATTTTCGGCGATGACGCCACAATTGCCGTCGCTGTTGCGTTGTTGTTTCTTTTTATTGCGTTTTATGTTTTATGCTCGAAAATTAAAAGCCACACAAAAAACGAGGAAAGAAACTTAAAGCAAAAGAAAGCTGGCAAGATCTGTTGCTGTCCCGCTCGCTCCTTTGGACGTGTGTTGCATGTGATTTCATTTAATTTTCGTCTCTGTTTACGTTTACCACAAAGGAAAAGGCCCAAAGAGAAGCAGAAACAGAAAATGTTTTCAGCTTTTTTTGGGTTAAAAGTTAATGCGCTCCAGGCACGAATCTTTATGTTCTTCCCCCGAATCTCAAGAGAGTATCTTTCAATTACGTTGGACACGCACAAAGCCAGAGCTTGGGAATTATAAAGGGTGAGGCGGAAGGGGGTTGTATCTGTCTATCTTTTTACAGGTATTTTTCGCTTTCCCTAATCTCATAAGACATAAAAAGCACTTTGATTGTCTCAGAAAATCGTTTAATCCAGAGAAAAATTTGTGGGTATCTTTGAAATAGTTGTGGTATTCATTCTAGGTTGAATAATGTTTTTCCCAAAAAATATAATTTCTTTGATTTTTTAGGTTGAAATAATTTTCAAGTATTCAAGGAGCTTTTTTGGATGTTTGTTTGGCTTAAAAATTTAATTTTTGAGTAGTAAAATAAGGAAATCTTTATAGTTTTATAAAGTAAATTTGAAAAAAAAAAACTCCTTAGATTTTTTATGTGGAAATAATTAGTATTTACATTAAAAACTTACAAATATAACAGATTAATAAGAGAATAATGGAATTTTGTATATCTCTTTCCTGAATTTATTTATTTTATTATAACTATGCATTATTTTTTAATAAAAAACAAAAAATATGAGAATTCCCTGTACCAAAAACCAATCATTTTTCAATTACCCACAAACCTTCATCTGAGATATTTAAGGAGAGTCTCAACGATCTCTCTACAGCTCTTCCTTGGGTTAAAAACTGGTTTCTCTAGACTTATTAACCTAACCACTTCTAATTGGCGGCTAGATTTAGCCTTGTGAATTGAGCTTTTGAACTTTAAATTCTAAACCTTCAGCTGGGAGGTTACCTGGGAACAAAAAGCCGTACACCTTGAACGACCCACACATATTAGCGACTGACTAATTAGAGACTTGGACTCGGTTTGCCGAGAAAAAACAATAATAAATCGAAGCCGAATGGATACAGCTGAGAGAGCGCTTGGGTTCTGTAATTTTATGCAATTATCGTGCTCGCAGGTCGGATATCCATTAATATTTAATGTTAGCTGCACCGACATCTGGCATCTGGTCCAATATTGGACTTTGAATTGGGAAGGGGGGAGCAGAGCCGAGGGAATGTTGGGTGTTATCAGGAAGCTGAGACTTTTGGGGGACTTTTAAATCATTTTACAGTGGAAATTGGTTAAATTAATAAGGATTTTCAATATGAGTTTCTTGAAATTTTAACAGCTTAATAAATATTATAAAACATGAGCGAAAGTAGTACTCTATATAATTTTAAGTTGCAAAAAACTGTGCCTTTTCATCTAACTTTTTTCAGAAACTTCCTTCAAGATATCCACAAAAGGAGACAATTTTCTTGTACCAGATGCTTCCTTATCGTTGAGGTTCCACTGTAAATTCCCTACTTACTTGGTCCAGAATCTCCAGGAACTGGTTTATCAGCCCAAAAACAAAAACTGATAAGCGAAAACCGAGCACTCACACTTGGCACCCGGGGTGAGCAACGCGTCTAATGCCAGCGGATCAAGATTGGCGAATGCCCTGCCATACTCGGATTCGGTCTCAGTCTCGGTCTCCGACTCGGACTCGGGACTCCAACTCGCTTTCTGTTCGGTCAAAAAAAAAAAATATATATATATATTTCTATATGCGTGTAGCCCCATCAGCACATGGCCATAAAAAATTGTACATAGAGTAAAGTTCTGTATAAGCTTTTCCCAGCAGGCGGAAGGGGGAGGAGCGGCACCAGTGTGTAGGTCACCGAGCCACGACGCCGACGCCGCTGCTCTGGAGCCGCCACCAAGATGTCTGCGGCACAGAGAATCTCAGACCTCGAAAAGCGTTGAATGGAAGATCTGAAAACTTAGGGACTTGGGAATGGGAAATGCGCACAAAAGGCGGAAAAACTTGGCCAGCTGCTGCGCAGTTGATAAGGCAAAGCGGAAAATTGGGGACATGGAGAGGCTACATACATCTATCTAGCCCTGCTGCTTAGTCACTTCCAGACGATAGAGAAGTGCTGTTTCCGCCTTTGGGAAGCCTGCTTATCAGTCCGGAGAGCTGGGTACCATTTGTAGCTTGCCTTCTGATATTTTTCTATCAAACGAATGCCGATGAAAGACTTCATTTCCTTTCCTTTCCTTAGAAAATAAAATAAAACCAAGCCACCCCTGGGGCTTTTTTCCCGCCTCGAAACCTCAAACCCGCCCTGGAAAGTCGGGTGGCGGAGCTACTGCGCATGTTTCCACATTCTTTTGCAGTTTCCTTTGTAAAGCGATTCGCCCTGCACATATAGGAACATATATAGAATTTTATAGGGGCAGCAAAATGTCTCATTGTTTCCTGTTTCTCTTACCTGGCGGCAACCTGGCAGCAGTCAAGGCATTTTTCATTAGAATGATAACTTGGCAAGAAATTGCGTCTTATCAAGAGGGGCCTCTGGCTTCCTTTTTCCCTTTGTGTGTTTTCCATGCCTCTTACCCCTAAGTGCAATTGCAGTTACAAAGTGACAGGCAGGGAGAGAGGGGGGTATCTTGAAAAACAACCAGTTTGCTGACATTTGCATTTTATAGTCGAGTGTTTCATTGGAAAATGGATCCGACAGATCGTTCAGTCCAGGAATTTGAGTTTATAAATAGTACGCTTTATTCCATTACTCCTAGGAAATATACTGATATGGTATTAATTTTCCAAGAATATTGATATTTATATTTCTGAAAAAAGTACGAATTATATCAATTTGATCTTTAATAACGATTAAGTTCTGTATTAAATGGTATATGGGTATTATTTTGATATTTTTAAGTATATTTTTAAAATGATATCAGGAACCAATCAATAATTTGAACCATTAATGGTTTTATTAAATTTATTCTTAATTTCTTATAATGATATAGTATGATATTATGCTAAAAATATAATATTGTAAATAGTGCTAACTAGAATGGATGGGTATAATACAGTCAGAATATTGAGTTTTTCCCAATAATTTTTTTTAAATAAACTAAATAAATCTTTAAAATTCCCCTAAATAATAAACCAATTTTTATCAAATTACTGTCTCCATATCATCGTAAATATACCATTTTCCCATCACTTTTGACCGTGTTGTATTTCCTGGCCAAAATCTTTGGCCGAAAGGCAAACAATCTGCGTCTAATTGGTAACCAAATAGCTCGCTGTTTCTCAAATAAATATAATTAGAAGGACTTCAACGTTTGAATTACGGATTACGGAAAAAAGATTTCGGGTTTGAGTTTTCCGTATCAATGAACGCTCATTTGTGATGGTAATTCCGGGCAGAAAATGCTTTCGGGTCAGGTAGAGGTTGCGAAAACTGTAAACCGAAACGATTTCTGGGGATGAGAAAAGGGATTCGGATGGAGTTGGGGGTGCCATGAGAAGGTCGTTTCCCCTGAGCTGCTGCTGGGCATTTTCCCCCTGGAGTGAGTACGGGAATCCATGACAAGGAATTTCCATTTAGCTACCGATCTGAACGAGACTGTGTGTGTGTGTGTTAATGAAGGCATTTGAGCTCAGCAAGTTGCAGTTTCCATGCACAGAGAAAATAACATTAAAAATATTGGTAAAAAAATTATTTAAAATTTTCTACACCAATATACATACATATAGCAAATTTTTTATAGTTTCAGAATTACGCATAAAATTCTAAAATATTTAAATACTTTAGAAATAGTAAACTCCATTTCCTGTGTATCTTTGAAAAGGGAAATCCAACCGACTCAAGAAACTCCAGCTCCGAAAAGTAGCTGCCGAAAAAACTGAGCAAAGAAGAAGAGGCCAGAGAAAGAGAGCTAGAGCGAGCAAGAGAGAGAGAGAGAAACAGAGAAGAAAGGGCTGCCGACAATGCAGCTAAGTAAACAAAAAGAAGCGAAGAAGGGAGAGAGCGAAGAAAGGAAAACATTTACAAAAGAAAGTTCGTTGAACTGGTGTGTGTGTGTGTCAGTTTTGTGCTGTGGCTACTTTGCTCCCCCCTAAGACCCATGGATTCCCCTATTTCCCTTGGAATATGGATGTTGATGACGTCTTCAGGTTGAATTTCAAACCAAACAATAACACAGAAATGTCAACGGCAACGTCAGTGACCGCTACTTTTGCCTAGCTAATGCAGGGATCGTGGAAAAGCCTCTTACAGAGGATTAATTTACAACAGGCGTATTCCCAATTAATATTACAGGAAATATGTACATAATTCCCTATTTCTATGTACATACATTTTATTATAAACTATTAAGAAAGCTTACTGTAATTATCACTGCCAAAATGTTCCTTTTTTCAGCTGAGCCGCTCACTTTTGCGAAACAAGTCATCAAACGGAATGAAGAATGAGAAAGAAGAAGAAGAGCAACAAGCGATCGGTTATTGCTGCCAAGTGTTTAGAGCGATAAGTGCGAATATTTATCAATAAACACAAA
Organism: Drosophila truncata; assembly: GCA_008042515.1. NCBI lineage: Eukaryota > Metazoa > Arthropoda > Insecta > Diptera > Drosophilidae > Drosophila > Drosophila truncata. The sequence goes on along the minus strand of VNJQ01005305.1, from coordinate 21,429 downwards.
GCATATGGACAAGCAAATTCGATATATTCATACATACATACATTCTTACATACCTGCATGCACGAAATGCAGCGGCGACACAAAAACATTACGAATACATGCACTGCATTTATGTACATTCATACATACAAACATTGCCACAAATGTACATACACTGTTCGTTGAGTTTTGTGACGACGAATGACGACTACGAATGAACGAAACAAAAACGATGAAGAACAGAAAACGATGAAACAGTACGTACTCGCCAATGTATGAGTGAGAACAGTGTCCGTGTGTAGAGTTCTACGGCCAGGTGGTGGGTGCCGAGGGGGTCGGGACAGCGAAAGAGAGGAAGAGAGGCTGACGCAGAGCGACAGAGACACAGACACATTTACGCGCGCGCCTGTTGCAAAATTCAGTGCTGCGCTCTCATTCGTGAAGAAAGGATGTACCGTTTGTAGCCGAATGAATCCGTGTACATCATCGCCACCGCACATGCCTCGCGGCCACGGAGGAGCCGCCGGTTCTGCACCAGCAGCCACTGGTGTAGAGTCCCATGGCCTGCAATTGCTCGATATGGGAGGCAAGGAGGACTATGATGAGCTACGGGAACTGCTTCATTCCTGGGATGTCGCCGATCTGCTGCCCCATCTGCAAGGTAAACATAAAACATGCATACACACGCACACACAAAGACAAAGAAGAGGCGCGAGAAAGAGCCGGCAAAAGAGAGAGGACAGTGGCAGACCTTAACCCTGCTGCAGTGTAACATGGGTTAATATGTATGTAAGACCCCACTGTGAGCTTCGTTAGGTTTATGAATGTATTATTCCTAGGAAAAAAAAAACAATTTTAAGAAGCTTACAAATTTAATGTTGTTGATAGAATTATGTGGAAATAATATTGATAAAGTTTTTTAGATTAGAATACAGTGAAACCTCTCTTAGGAGTACTAAAACTAATGGGAATTATTTACAATATTCAAACATAGATGGCGTCAGCAGAGGTTAGAGTTAAGAGTTATATATTTTATTTTCTATTAAAATATTTTAAAAATAGTTATAAAAATCAATAAATTCTTATTCTTTTAGATGAGGCCATCAATGTGGACGAACTACAAATGATCAAGCGCCATCATGTGTCCGAATTGCTACGAAATTTTCGCTTTGGCACTCGCATACGCTTCGAGCATCACTTGGAACGCTGGCGTCGCTGGCTGAATGTGCCACTGCAGGGAGGCCAGGGTCAGGTGGCCTCCGGCCACTGCAGTGGCTGTCGTTGCTCCGAGATTCAGCCGCAGGCTCAGCTTCAGCCTGAGATGCCATTGCAGCAGCAGCAGCAGCAGCAACAACCGATCGTAGAGATGAATGATTCTGAGCCACTGAGCGACGGTGCAGCGAAGAGCATGCCGGCAGAGTCACTGGTGGCCCTCAGCAACGAGCAACGCAGCCTGCCTGTGCCCTATCAAACCATACCGCCCAAGGAGACGCCTGATTTGATGCAAGTCAAGGAGGAGTTGCCTTCCGTTGGAGTTGGAGTTGGAGTTGGAGGCGTGGCTGTAAAAGCCGAAGAAGGCTTGGTTCCATCATTTGGAGATGAACAAATGTCCTCGTCGTCCGTCGTCGATCATGGAGTCAGTGTTTTGGGCATCCTGCAGACATGCGGCATGAAAGCCCAAACCCTGTTGGAACGCATTGGTCAGAATACGCCGCTGGATGCTGTGCAGCGTCTGCTGTTGATCCAGCTGGTGTGCAGCTACTACGAGGATAACCAGCTGCACCTGACCCTGCAGCGTAGTCACCTGCTGGAGCGTGAGATTCTGCAGCTCTTTCCACGCGAAGAGCTGCACTATTATCGCACCGAGCGGCGTGGCAAGATCTATGTGCGATTTACCAATATGAAGAGGAGCAAGCGTATGAGTTCCTCACGGCAGGATATCAAGCGACGACGCACGGATAACAATGCACGATCAGCAGCAGGAGGACAGAGTGCCTTCTCACCGCCCACGAAAACGGCGAATGTCAACAGTTTTGCTGGCGAGCAGATCTCCAGTCCGGATCGCTCCGATTGAGCAAGGAATATCTATATATATATAGTTTTGTAAAAAGAAGACGAAGCTAGACCCAAACGTAATGCTAATCGTAGGTTAAGAGCAAATGTGTGTTTATGTCTGTTTATGCAAATGTAAAATATTAGGGTATTTTTTGAGGGTCGACGAACGATCCGCCGACTGACGACGATGATACTAAATCGCAACTAATTTTTGGTTACACTATGACGACTCTGCAGTTTTTTTTTGGTGATTACATCAGCAAACGAATATATAGCCAGGCGACGGCGGTGTGTTAACAATTGGCTAACAGAAGCAACATCAACTTTGAGCTGACTCAAAAGCGGCAAAAGCAGAGAATATTTGTAAGAAGAAAATGTTGGAGGGAGAAACTAATTAATTAAGTTGCCTTGACTGGGACTGGGTACTGCTGCTCCCTCTCGAAGTTCCAGTTTCTCTCTGGCACATGTTGGCTGCTAATTGCCTTTATCAGCGACGCGACAGAGAGCAAACAAAACTATCTTTATCTGCAGGCCAGGCCCCGTCGGATAGCGAAATAGCTGCGAGTATAATTGCCAGTTGGTTTTTATATATTTTCACTTTGGGGGTTAACTATTTTTTTACAACAAGTTTTCCCTATTTTCCCCTAGTTTTTCCTTGTTTCAACGGCCATTTTTGTAGATTTTTCAGCCAGCGCATTCCTATAGATCTCTCAGCCTCATGTAAAAGGGGTATCTTCTCTGGTTTTCTGTTTTTCTGTGTTTTTTTCGTTTTCAAGCAATTGTTCTGTGCATGTATCTGATGGATACGAGTGCGCTGCCAACTAGTAAATAGGTCGCTGGCAACAAGCTGGTGTATATTGTTTGTATGTGTGTGTGTATCTGTGTGTGTTTTTCTCAGCTGCAAAGCTACAAACTATTTCTTATTTGTTGTTGCTTTCAGGCCAGCGAAAGCGTAGCGCTCAGCTTTGACTACAAAAGCTCTTTTAACACTTTGTATCTGTTAGATACTTTTTAGATTTTTTCCACAAATTTTATGAATTTCTCAATCATTACAAGCCAATTCTAGGCTAGTTCTTAACCGCAAATATAATTCTAACTCAATGAGTAATCCCTTTAGCTTGTTACTTATCTTATCAGCGTTTTTTTCGAGCTTTTTCCAAGGCATTTGCTGGACAAGCAAACCGCACAGATACAGATGTATCTGTAGCTGCTGCTGCTGGTGCGATGTGGCTGTTGCCTTTGCTTTTTCGAGTGGGGAAAGTAGGTCAATTACACGTGTCGTGTGTGTATGTACTGGCTGCCCCGTACATATGTCTATGGGGCCCGTACATAGAGACGGTTTTTATGCTTGGCCAGCATAATCAAACAAGCTCTTTGTGTTTTGTGTTGCCAGCTTTTTTTTTTCTTCTGTGTTTTCTGGTTTTTCTGTGTTTTCTGTGCTTTCTGGTTTTCTGGTTTCTTTGGTTTTTCGTTCTACCTTCTCCCTTGCTTCGTGGCCTGATCAAAAGTTTACTATTTGCTTAGTTCTTCGTTCTTCATTCTTCGTTCTTTGTTTTCTCTTTTTTTTCCCTCTGGTTTCTAGGCCAAAACGCTGCAATGGGCGTTCGTTCTTCTTGTTTATCTTCCATGGAGTGTAGATACATATATATATCTACAAATTGTAGATAGATAGCTCGCTGTTGTAAGCTGGTTGAGATAATAAATCGAGCGAGGGCCCTTTTAGGGGGTGTTTGTTGTTTGTTAAATACTTTTTTTTGGGTTAAAAGTTCTCCTAAAAAGTATATATTTTAATAAATCTAATGTAACTTTAGACCTTTGTTGGGTTTGGATTTTATAAAGGGATTCTACAAGAAATTTGAGGTTTTTTATAAACCTTAAAGGTCAAACTAAAACCCTTACTCTATTAGAAATTAGTTAATTAGATAAATATGTACAGATCCTCTGCCCAAAAAATGAAACTTGTGAAACCCTTAAGTAAAATTTACATATTACTAATTAAACGGTCGAAATCATAATATTTACTATGTAATTAATGACTAGAAAAAATCGTTTGTTGATGCTGATCAAGAATATATATGATTTATAGTCGGAAATGACTCCTTCACTGCTAAATAAAATTATAAATGCCTTGTAAGGTTTATAAAAACGCTTCAGAGAAAGCTTAAATTTATTTATAAACTTAAATAACAATAGAAAAGGTAATTAAGAGTTTGAAAGTTGTACTTTCTAAACTATACATAAATATAAACTGCATTAAAATTAAGTTATATGGCTTTTTAAACAAGAAGGTAACTGGCAAAACTAGAAATTCATTTGTAATAAGCATAAATCTTTATATAATTAAATGTTTAATATTTTTACTATACAAAAACATTAAAGTTTAAAAGTTTTTTAAGCTTTTAATAAAATTCTAAAACAATATGTGTTTTTTTGATAATATTTAAAGAAAAAGAAAACTAAAGACTTACAAAATTCCTAAAAAATTTATTTATTAATAAAACTACTACTTTTACTTGCCGATTCCCTTTTTTATACTCCAAAAAAACTATATTCTAACCCTAAAACTAGAGTTAACAAAGCTCTCAAATGCTTGGAGGACATTTTTCCCATGTGGAAAGGACGTTGAAAGGACAAGGAAAAGCATTGGAATGTGCGAATGTCCTGGGGTTGGGATGCGGGTGTAAGGTACATACACCAAATGGCGCAATTTAGTGGGAGGCATTTTCGGTGCTCCCAGGGGGAGTGGGCGCAGGGCAGGGGGAGTGAGATAAAAAACCGCCCAACTACAACATTATACATTTAAACATACATATATACGCCGCAAATTGGGTCAATCGATAAAAGAGGCAGCGACGCTGGCAGCGAGAGGCGGCGGCACATGCGCTCACAAAAAGGCTGAGAGTGGGGGTAAGGGGTGTGGCGCCCCAAGGAGCTTTTCCTCCCATAGCTTTTCCAGCTTTTCCTTTTTTCCCTGGCCCCTGGCAGGGAGAGAGAGCGAGAGCAAGACGAGAGCCTGTTGTGGGTAATCCAATTGTAGGTGGCTCCAAATATACAAATATATATATGTGTAAATCGAGCCTGGTATATATAGCCTCGTTCCATATACATTTATAGCAGCCTTGCTGCCATTACATGGCTCCAGCAATATGGATTACATCACACGAGGTTCTGTTTCTGCAGAGCTCGGGGTGTTTCGGCTGTGTGAGTGTGTGTGTGTGTGTGTGTGACTTTTAATATTTTATAGGGCAGCTGTCACTGCTCCTGCTGCTCCAGTTGCCACCCAAAAAAGGCGCCACCAACGCACCCCATAAAAATCCTCCCTCCAAAAAATAAGGCAGCCACTAACTGCGGGCTCATAAAACAGAGTTTTGGGGCATCTATATACCTTCACACACACATATATAAATATATATTGCTGATAAAATAAATAAAAGTACCCAAGCCCGGACTTGTAATGAATGTTTTTGCCCCTCTGCCAGGGCTGATTAAATTTTTGCCAGCCCCAAAATTCTAAGTATTTCTTTAGCCCGCAAGAATGTTAAACACTTGGAAAGTTAGCTTGGACTTTGGTTTCTGGGGTCTAAAATAGATATTTTGAAAGTGCTGCAGGACATTTGGGAGAGTGGCTTTTTAGGGAACAAGTTTGTTGTAATTTCTTGTATTTCATTTGTTATATTTGAACTTTGGTTCGGAAAATTGCAATTTAATTATTTAAAAGGAAGTTATTTCTCTTCTTTAAGTTTATAACTATAAATGTATAAGCAATGTTCTTAAATATTTATTAATTTAATCCTCCTTTTATAATTTAAAAACAGGAAATAATAAAAACTCTATTCAAACCCATTCCATGGGCTATTTAAAACTTGGAAATATTTCCTTTATTTTATATTATCTTTTTCAAATGGAATTTAACATTTTTTAAGGAATTTGTATAGGAATTAATGTTTGTTTTGTTTTATATTTAAAATATATTTGTTAACACATTTATAGCCTATTGATTGCCGTTATAGGCAACCGGAAATAGGCTTTATATGCGGTTTTACACAAATTAGCAAATGAAATTTACATAATTTACAGTCTAGAAGTAGAATGTCCAATATTATATATTTATAACCATTTAGGACATTTAAATGGAATAAAATAAGCTAGATTAACTAGATTATTAATTTATAAAAAATTATTATAAGCAATATTAATTACTTACTTATGAAAAAGTAGAATTAACAAGTTTTTATGTAATTATTTATCATACAGCGACACCTGCTTACAAATAATTTGAGAGGCAAATTAAAGTAGTTCCAAAACATTCCGCTGGATATCGCTCAAACCATTATAAAGTCTGGCAGCACCAGGAAAATGTGCGATACGGCAAGCCCAAAAAAACGGTGTGTATATTTTGAACGTTAAGTATTTTTCAGGATTATCTTTACCCCTTGAAGTTTGTAATTAGTTTATTATTAAAAATTTGGTTTTATTCCCCATTATGACTTTTACCATCAATAATTTATTAAATGCTGTATTTTCACTTAATAAATTTTATTTGCTATTTTAAAATGAAAATAAATAAAGTAAAGTAAAAAACCCCTAAAACCATTTAGAGTAAAAAAACTAGTTGATATTATTTGAAATATATTTTATTGGTAGGCAGTTTTGAAGAACATTTGTAATGACATTTATATATAATGAACATGTTTCAAATAATCATTTTCATCTCGCTTTACTTCCTCTTCCTTTTTTTGTAATATTCTTCTATGTATGTATGTATATAATAAATTTATTTACTTTATTATTATTATTAATATTATTATTTATTATTTGTATTATTATTATTTATTATATATATTTTCCCACCTCTCCTCTAATCTGTTTTTAAGTTGTTTAGTTGCTGCGGTTGCTTTCTTATTTTTTTTTGTTTGTTTACCGTTTATGTTGCTCTTTTGTTGTTGTGGTTGTTCTTTGTGGTTGATTTATAATTTGTTGTTGTCATATACCTTGTAAACTTATGTAGTTTCATATATGTATAATTCATATATATATATATATATATGTATATATATGTGTGTATATATAATGGCTTACTATAAGTTACTTAAAAAACATTATATAATAAATATTTACTCGTACTTTATGTGTATGCCTCCCCCTTGTTTCCGTTCACATTACTTTTTCTACTCCAGCGCAAAGTCCAGTACTCAGAGCGATGGAATTTGGAGCCCAAAACCAAGGACAAAGGACGAGAAAGGTGTCAGTGTGCCCCTTTAACTACCCTGATTTGTATCTGGCCACACTGGTATCTTAATCGATCTGAGTACTGGGCCTTACTTCATATATTTGTATAATATATATATATATTCCTTTTATTTTACTTTATTTTATTTATCAATAATTATTACCAATATCGTAGATCACCAAACTTGTTTTTAAAAAAATGTTTACACGAAATTGATGTCGTCCTTCTTCGGGGATTATCTGTTTTTTTGTTACGGAAAATGGGGGGATTTCCACTTTTCTGCCTCTGTTCTACCTCTTCCTCTCTATCCAAGTTTTTGCTTTGACTACAATCTTCGGCTCTGATGGTTGTATCTGCTGGGTGTATCTGTTGTATCTATATAATTTGCGCTCGCTTTATATCATATTTATGTATAATTTCTATATTCATCTATCGTATGCTTTGCTCTAGTCATAAATATTTATATATTTATATAAATTTATATATATATATATAGGTCTATGTACAGAGAAGTACACCATGGGGGCTAATTATATAATCGCTTGCATTATCGTTAGGTAATTGTCGACTTGTGATCGTTATTTTCCCATATAAATTCATTTAGTGGCCTTGCCCGGGTTTTGCTTTATAATTTGTTTGCCTGATATTTGAGTGTTAATGTGTGTGTTGGAGTGTGTGTGTGCCTATATTGAGTTTACAATTTGCTAAATTACATTATTCGAGACTTGGTTTTGCTTTCGTTTTGTATTTTTTTTGTTTTTGCTAAATTTGTATAGAAAAAGTCGACAAAGCTTTCCTGGCTATCCTTTAGTTTTGTATTTGTTTTTGTTTTATTTTTGTTTATTTTTTGTTTTATTTTTATTTGTAGTTTTCATTTTCGTTTTGTTTATTTTTGTAAGTAGGGTACACGACGGCGGGGATAATATGATTAAAGTGTCTTTACGGCATTTACTATAAGTATAGATACACCGTTAGTTCATGTTCTTATTCTCAGATTTGTTCGTTACTCTGCGCTGCTGCTGTAATTGAGACTATCTAGGCTAACAATACGATACTTGGTAAGTTAAGTTTAGTTAAGTTTAAGTTTTTAGTTTTTAGTTTTTTGTTGTTAGTTTTAGTTTAAGTTTAAGTTAAGTCAAGTTAAGTAGTTAAAGGCAAACGTTTCATCCTTCTTTCATCTTCTATATAACTCGGAGATCGAGAGAGTGAGAAAGTGAAGTGAGACTGGGTGACCAAAGTGGAGAACTTGCTTTCAAGAAAATTTTTTGGATATCGGGTTTAGCTTCTGGCACTCTCCTTCGCCTCAGATATGTTGGCTTCCAATAAAGCAATTCGTTTTTGTAAAAAAATGTAACTACCTTTTAATCCTTTGGAATCTGTATCTGTATAGCTGAGAGTGTTGTGTGTTTGTGTGAGTGTTCTTTTTTTTTTGTGGGTGATTGTATTGTCAACGTGTGTGAGCCCAGGAGCCAGAATGATGTGTAGGTCCTACGGTGAAGTTAGTTTTCGATTTGATTTGTCTTTAGTTAATTGTTTTCGTGTTCTCAATGGTCTGCATATATAATATTATATTTTTTATATATAAATATAGGTTATTTTTCATATATTTTACAATTGCTTTTATGCTTATAAAACTAGACACTTATGTACACTTCTGTCGCACACAAAGTTGAAACTAATTAATTACTTGACGCGCTTTGAACTCGCTTTGATTCCTTCAACCCTTCATCGTAAAAAAAAAAAAAAAGAAAACCGATGTTCCTGGTTTAGGAACTTTATGGGAACCCATTTTTTTTTTTTGGCGAGAGAGGGGGCGAGGTTATCTAAGATATATACACAAATCGAAGGATGGCAAAGCAAAAAAGAATGCAGCTCTATCTTTATTTTCTTGGTCGTTAATCGATTATCTAAATGCTGCCTGCGAATAATTTAAAGCGCTAAGCAGAGGCTTCCTCTGTTCTGGGATTTTATGATATAGGCTTGTATGATATGATTATGTTGTGTGTTTTTTGCTTCGTATCTGGCTGAATGTCATTGTGGAAGTGGTAAATAAAAATCAAAGGATATTAATAATCTAATCTAAACCCTCAAATTCCTTTCTATCAAATATGCTTGCTTACACTGGCAGTGATGACTCCTTACGCTAGCTCATGTACGAACTTCTTCCAAACTCCTTTTAAATTTCATTATAATAAATTATAAAAAAAAACTCAAATCAGACAGGAAACACTAATGTTGGCTACTATAGCTAGGTAAATATATATATATATTATTTGCCATTTAACAATAACACTCTTCTTTCTTCTACTAAACCAAAAAGCAAAAAGGATCTAATATATAAGATAATCCTTTTAATTCTCATTCACAGCTGAGATAGGTAAAGCATGCTTAATGGACTCGATCTGCTGTATGCTGTATGAACGTGGGGATATCGTGTAGATTTAACTAATTAAAATAGATTTTTGCAGTTTGTTGTTGGAGTTTATTTTTTTTTTTTATGTTAGGTATAATATCCATAGAATTGGTAGGTTTAGTGTCTTGGCTCCGTTCTCTTTTTATGGCTCTCTATATCATCATATCATATATACTCGTAGATAGTTCTTTGGTACACGGCTAAAGGCTACGCAATATAATTGGTTTAATCGCAATGCATGTAACTACAATTTACATGTATATATATATATATATATATTATATATCTGGTATTATCTGTGTTGTATTGCTCTACATATATAGTATCCGTATCTGTATCTAAACTTCTTCTTGATCTCTGATGGATGCCAAATGCTTTATGTACAGTGTGACTGTGACTGTGACTGTTTATGTTTAAACTAACTATAACAGGGGACTAGCTTATATAACACAGTGCACTCTGGGTTGCAAAGCAGCGAATTCAATTTTTATGGTATGTTTGGGGATTACAGCAGTGCCTCAGGAAGTAGTCTACATTCTGCACAGAGAGAAAGTGAAGGACAGAAAGCTCTTATACCAAGGTCTGTGTCTAACTTTAAACTTTTAGTTTGAGTTTTGAAAAAGGATTCGAGTTTTGAGTGAGTTTTGAGTTTTGAGAGAGAGTTTTGAGAGAGTTAAGAGAGTTTACAAAGTACGCTATACCAGCTGACTTTTAAATGCATCCACAATTTGAGTATAGCGGCAACCTAATTACACATAAATATCAAATAATTTGCATTTACATGGTGTCCATTTACAAATGTGTGTGGTGTGTTTTTGTTTGGTGTTGTGTTTGTTTTTAGAAATACTGCATAGTTTGGTATCTCGGTAACTCGGCATCGGTAGTATACAAAATAGTAGACAGTGCTTTTTGGTAATTTTCTCTTGCTGCATCTGAAGATCTCTGTGTTTGTGGGTTTCACTGTAGGGGCACTGTTTAGAAAAAGCTCTTCAAGAAGCCAGCTGGACCAGCCTAAAGGTGGGAAAATAATTAAAATTTAATTAAGTTATTGATTAAGTTAATTAATTTAATAGAAACTTACATCCTGCTGCTGCTGTTGTTGCGTTTGTGCTTGTTTGACTTTGGCTTGAGCGATCTTTAAGGCTCTGAAAATTAAATATTTAATTATTTTCTATCTTAAATTAAAAGTTCTTTTTAAGACTCACTGTTGCAAATCCATGATGGTCTTCTCCTTGGCATTCTGCTCTTCCTGCGACATTTGTACCAATTGCAGCAAGCGTTCCGTTTCGGTTGCTGCCTTCTTGTGCTCTTCCTTTGTGTTTTGCAGCTCCTTGACGCATCTGAAAAGGAGGAAAAAATCAAATTATTTTAATATAAATATATATATAAGTCATTTATATATTTTTCTAGATTAGTTTAAGATTTGTATACCCCTTAGGTCTTATAATTTTAGTTAAACGTAATTTTGGACCCTTCTCTGCTAACTTTAGAACAAGAAATTTGAAAATTTTGAAATCTATAAAATTTTGAAATTCAAAAATCACGAAATTTAGAAATTTAGATCTTAAGAACTTACAAAATTTAGAAATTAGGAATATAGAAATTAGGAAATTCAGGTATTTAAAAATTTAGAAGTTGGGAAATTTAGAAATTTGGAAATTTGGAAATTTGGAAATTTGGAAATTTGGAAATTTAGAGATTTAGGAATTCAGATTTTCAGAAATTTGAAAATTTTGAAATTTTGAATTTCAGAAATTTAGAAGTTTGGAAATTTCTATATTTAAAAAATTTAAAAATTTATAAAGCTGCCTTTCTTTACCTTTCTTTTAGTTTTTAAACTTAAGCTTCATGTTTTTACTTCTAAAACTTAATTAAATAAAATAAAATTAATCAAAAACTCACGCTTCCAGTTGACGCTGCGTGTCCATGAGCTTCTTGTTGAGCTCTCCGGCTGCTGCCGCTCCGCCACCCTGCGTCTGCAGGGACTTCTCCAGCTGGTCCATTTGCTCCTTGCGCTTCCGCAATTGCACATCGAACTCGGCCATTTTCTTCTCCTTGTCCTCGATGTCCTTGCGCTTGGCATCGATCTGCTTGCGCTGCTCATCGATGATCTTACGCTCGCCCTCGGTGGCCTTGGCCTGGTTGTCGATCTGCTTGCGCACCTCCTCCAGTTGCTTTTGCTGCTGCTCCAGCTGCTGGCGCTGCACATCAGAGGCTCCGGCACCCGCACTGGCCGCCTGTTGCAGTTGCTGCATTTGCTGCTGCAACTGCTGCACCTGCTGTTGCAGTTGTTGTACTTGTTGCTGGGCTGTTTGAAGCTGTTTGGCCTGCTCCTGGTTGGACATCTGGAATAAACAGGATATAAATATTGAATTTAAAGGGGAAAATCTACTCTTAGCTCACCTGACTCTTCTCCAGCTCTTGCACCAAAAGCTCTAACTGCTGCTGGAAGCGATCGCGCTCGGTGCAGGCTGCCTGCAGCTCGCCCTTGACCTTCTCCAGCTCCTTGGCGTCCGCTCCGCCAGCACTGGCAGTCTGTTGTTGCTGCTGTTGCTGTTGTGCGGCCTGCTGCGCTGCTTGTTGCTGCTGCAGTTGCATTTGTTGCTGCATCTTTTGCATCTGGGCATGCTGATCCTTGATGTGTTGGTCCATAAGCTAAACGGGGTCAAGAACATAAGGAATTGTTAGGAATTCTATTAATTAAAGGATGTTTTTGGCTATAAAAATGTTTCAATTGTAACCAATAACATTTACAAGTAGAACTGTGAAAGTGTCTTTGAAAAATTAAAATAATATGAAATAATTGTAAGCTGCAAGCTTTTAAATTAAATATTTAATATTTAATTAACTTTCTCTCAAAACGCTTAACGTAATAATATTAACTACCAAATAATAATGTGAAATACTTACTTACATGTGTGAAAATTAGTGATTTAATAAAGTATTAGAGTCTTATTATGTGTTATTTATATAAAAGATTGAAATATTTGAACATTTTTGGTGATATCAACGTTTCTTTTTGTCAACTTCTGCACTAAAAACCCAATTTTCTTCTCACCTGTATACGCTTGTGCATCTCCTGGGCTGCCTTGTCGGCCATATCGGCACGTCCCTTCTCCTGCTCGATGACCTTGCGCCACTGTTCGATCTCCTCGCGACTTGCACCGGCTGCCGCTGCAGCCTGTGCCTGCTGAGGACCGGCAGCTGCCAAGGCTCGCTCCGATTCCTGCAGCTTCTGCTGCAGCGTTTGGATTTCCTTTTGCATGGCCTGGATTTCGGCGGGAGAGGCTCCGGCGGGTGCTGCTGCTGCTGCTGCTGCTGCTGCTTGGGGTGGCACCTGGTGGCCATTCCTCAGCTTGCGATTCTCCTCGCGTGTCTTTTGCAACTCCGCCTCGGCATTTTGCAGTTCCTTCTGGAAATTCATGAGAATCTCCTGGCTCTTCTCCAACTGCAACACCAATTGCTCTCGCTCCATGGCCAGCTGCTTGACATCGGATTCGAGCTTTTGGACATGTTTCTCCAGCTGGGGATGTGGCGCGGCACCGGCAGCATTCCGTCCCGATTGACGCAGAGCCTCGCGCTCGGCCTCGGCCTTCTCGAGGCGATCGTGCAGGCGTCCCAGCTCCGCGCCCATGCGCTCGAATTCGATGCGCGTGGACTCGGTGTTCTCCTGCTGCTTGGCCAGATGCATTTGCGCCTTCTCCAGTTCCTTGGCCAAGCGACCGGCCTCCAGCTCGGTGGCGTCGCGCGACTGCAGCGCCTTCTCGAGGCGATCGCGCAGCCGATCGATCTCCTGCCGCTCGCCAGCGGACAGAGCGGAAGAGGAGGACGTCGACGCTCGGACCGGATCGCCGGGGCTCACCGAGGACTGTTGCAGGCGCAAACGATCGACCTCCTTCAGCAGTTTCTCGTGCTTGTCCCGGGCTTTTTCTCGCTCGATGTGTGCCCGCTCCAGTTCGGATCGCTGCTTGTCTTGGTTGGCCAACAGCTTGGCCACCTCGCCCTTTGAGAGCTCCAACTGCAGGCTGGTCTCGTGCAGCTTTGACTCCATGTTCTGCACTTCGTTCTCGATTTTCTCGTACTTGTCCTTGTATTTCTCGAAGGATTCGGACTCGTATTGCGACTTGCCGCGGATCGTTTCCAGCTCCATGAGCGTCTTGTCCAGCTTTTCGCGCAGTCGCTCGTTCTCCTCCTTGAGGCGTCGCGTCTCCCGCCCAAAGGTGTCTGTGTCCTGGAGTTTGCGCAGCTCCACCTGACTCTTCTCGTAACGATCGCGCATTTTCTCCAGCTCCACGGCATAGTGGGCAGCCTCCTCCTTGGCCGCCTCCACACTGGCTCCCGCCTTGGTTTGAGCGGCATGGGCCCGCTCCAGTTCGTAGGTAACCCGCTCCAGTTCCGACTGGAAGTGCTCCTTCTCGCCCTGAGCTCGCCGTATGTCCGTTTGCAGTTTGTCGAAGCGATCGCGACTGTGCTCCAGCTCGCTGCGCGCATTATCCTCGCACTCCTTGGCGCGGCTCAGCTGGAGCGCCGCCCGATCGCAGGCCTCCTGCAGCCGTGTGCTTTCGTCCTGCAGTTTGCGGAGATCCTCGCGTGCTTTGCCAGCTGCCAGACCTGAACGCTCTGCTTCCACCTCGAGGCGGGCACGATCAGCTTCGGCTGTATCGCAGCGGGATTGCAGGCGATATATCTCATTCTGGGCTCGATCGTATTTCTCCAGCATCTTTTCGAACTCCTTGTTGGAGGTGTCCTTCTCGTCAATTAATTTCTGGCTAGCATACAGGGCCTTGTCCAGCTTTTCTTTGAGAATTTCCACCTCGGTGACGGCATCATCGCGTTCCATCTGGAAAATAGTTTAGGAGAAGGAAAGGGGATTAGGTCACAGGGGACGTACATACATCCGCGGCAGGCAGTGGGTTGCATGGGAAAGCTACAGATTTACATAGACAGCCAATTCACTGGTAGTTCAGTTCAGTTCTCATGCGGTTTTTATTTTGTTTTTTAGCAACAATATGCAGTACAGACAAGTCAGGGTTTATATAGTATATAGGTTAAGGTTTAGGTTTAGGGTTTGATAGCCAATTGTTTTGGTTTTCGTTTCTTTTTGGGAACCTGAAGAAAATCAAATCATTATCGAGCAGCAATTACCTGAAGTTTCTGCTGAATGGCATGAGATTTTTCATAGCGCTCCTTCAGGACTTCCAGATCCGTTTGCATGGCCTCTCGGTCCCGGGCAGCCTTCATCAGTAAAGTATTCGAGGACTCTGAACGCTCCTTAAGCGTCTCCAGTTCATCAGAGAATTGATCCCTTTCCTTTTGGATGCGTGCCAGTTGCATCTGGGATTTCCAAATGATGTTTTTTGTTTGTTGTTTAATGAAGTGAAGTGTGTGTGAGTGTGTGTGAGGTGTTTTTGAGGTGTGACAGTTGAAAGATAGTTATGCATACGTAGAGATATATATATGTTAGGGTTAAGTATAGTTAAATATATGTATATATATACAAGGGTTCTTTGGGGTTTTAAGCAATAGCAGTCACATTGATCTAAGCGAGGCTTCGTTAGTCTATAGTTTATCTTATAGTTTATCTCTGGGAAAAATGTTAGTTTTGGCACAACAAAGTTACGTTTACGGTCACAGACACAGGTATCGGTTCTAGCTAGTCACTTCGAAGATGGGTTCTGGGTGTGTGTGTGTGTGTGTGTATGTGTATGGGGGGTTTGGTGTGGATTTGGATACCGGGCATACCTGCGTCTTCTCCAGCTTCTCGCGTATGCGATCCGTGTCCAGGGTGAGAGTCTCTCGCTCCTTCTGAATTCTTGCCGCCTGACCCAGTGCCTTGTCCAGCTGCGACTGCAGGTTGTCATAGTCATAGGTGAGCTTCTCCTTCTCCAGCACCAGGCGACGATTCTCGGTGCCCATCTTGTCCAGCTTGTCTTGTAGGTGATCCACCTCGTTCTGGGCCTTGTCCAGCGAATTTTGCAGCTTCTCATGCTGCAGCTGCGATTTGCCTAGAGTTGCTTGAGTGCGTTCCATTTCCTCCTTGATCTTTTCCACCTCGGAGAAGGCCTGTGCAACGGATGGGTGTGTGAGTGAGTGGTGTGGTTAGGTGGTTAGGTCTTCAGGGATGGGGTTTGGGGTTAGCTAAACGTTTTTTTTTTTTTGCCTACCCTATCGCGATCAGCATGGATGCGTGAGACACCGCTCTGCGCCTTCTCCAGCTCCTGGCGCAGACTCTCCTGCTCGCCCTGGGCATTCTCCAGCTTCGCCTTGAGCCGGTAAACCTCTCCTTGGCTCTTCTCCAGCTTCTCCTGCAAGGCGGCTGCCTCTTCACGTGCTCGCTCTGCATCCGACTGCATTTTTTGGGTTTCCATTTCCATTGATTGATTTTCATCGATTTTTTTTTATCGATCGATCGTTGATTTTATGTTGTTGTTGTTGTTGTTGTTTCGGAAGGGGGTAGAGTGGATGTTGGATAACGGATATTATTTACAGGCCATCATGGGGGGAGACTAGGTTCTTAAATGATTCTGTTTCGACTGACTGACTGACTGAATGTCTGACCGATTAGTAGACACAAATCAAAGGTTTAAGGTGACAAAACGACAAATAACTAATGTAACGATTAATAATACTTAAATTACGATAACGATTACGATTACGAACACGATCACAACGTCTAGCGAGCGATAGAGAGGAATAGCGATCGATTTATGCTGCAAGAAGCTGACATTTTGTTTGGGAAAAAGTTTTGACAGCGAGCGAGAGATCACAGGAAGCGAAAGAAATTAAGAGGAAATTAAGTTCTTGGTGGGGTTTTTCGGGGCTTAAGGTGTTTTAGGGGTACTTTATATATAAGAACTGTGAGCTAAATATGTTTTTTGAACAAGGTAATTTTTGTCTTTAAGAAAAACTGGGAAATATTTAAAGAAGGAAGTGTTTAGATCAGGCTTACTCAAGGTGTTATAATTGTTTAAATATTTATCAAATAAAAAAAATGAAAGATACATTTGAGCCTAAGTTATTTATATTTTATAGGAACATTGGAACCTTATAGGAACCTTGGAAAATGTTTCTAGTTCTTAATAAGTTACCCAAAAGTTTTAATTCTTGAGATCAAATATAACTTGAACTTTGAATTAATAAAATATTTTAGAAATAAAGAAAGTTAGGGAGATATCAAGGAAATTTTGATGGAAATACCCAAAATCCTTACGGAAATGTTTTACAACTTGGCAGACAGATGTATAGAAGGGGAAACTGAGTGCCAGATGAGTTCAGGATGAAGTAGACAACCACAGATGATGGCTCATTAGTGCAAGAGGAAAAGTAAGAGGAGCAAGAGAGAGAGAGAAAATAGCGTGATTTGATTGAGGAAAAGAGTGAAGGTGCGAGAGCAAAGTAAGGCAAAGTGTGTGTGTGGGTGGGTGCGTAATGTGTGCGCTTTTGTGGGAGAGCGAGTGTGAGAGAGCGAGTGAAAGTGACAACGCAGTTAAGTCAATTAACTGAGGCCATAAGCCAGTTTCCGCTTTTCTTTTTGGTTTCCTTTCGTAGAGTGGGATATAACCGAGAGTGTGTGTGGTGTGTGTGTCCAGAGGCAAAACGCTCCAGGATACTTTGTCATACTTTGCTAGCTTCCGGCTTTCGGGGCAAGGAATACACCGGAACTATGACGGATAAGCTCTAGGCAGTTTTTTTTTTCCACCAAGGTCACAACGATGTAGGAATGTATGTACAATGTTTATGTATGTATGCTATATATATAGAGAGTATGTTTGTGTGTGTTTTTTATGCTTTTATGACGGCAATATGTTAGTATATTCACAGGCAATATGCAAAGTTACATTAAATTGAACAAGTGACAGATTGCAACTAGCTTTGGTTTGGTTTTTGTTTTTTTTTGGGTTTCTTTTTTTCGGTTTACTTTAGGCATGGCAATCGAATTTAATCACAATTAAGTTGCTTTTACTAAAAAACATGTTTGATTGTTTGTTTGCTTGGAAGCGGTTTACTCACAAAACGTTTTTCAAAGTCGCCCTATATTTAGAGAATGAATGTAAGCACAACGGTTTGGATAGAGTTTTGGTTTTAGTATACAATGTCTCAACAGTGGCTGTTTTGCATTAGTTATTAAAATTAATTAAGTTCTTTACAATTTACAATAGAGTTTTCTAAGACATTTACAAAGTTTACAAATTACAATTACAGTTACGTTAAAGTTAAAGTTTAAAATAAAAGGAAAATTTACTAAAGAAGCAATAGAACTTAAAAGTTGCTCTAAACGAGTTTATAAACTCCAAAGTCCTCATTTGAGGGGAATTCTAAAAGGTGTGTGTGTGTGGACGTGTTGCTTAGCAAGTGGCAGCGGAAAAAGGTGTTTGAGGTGTTTGAGGTGTTTAAGGTGTTTAAGGTGTTCGGAGTGTTGTTTTTTTGTGTGTTTTTAGGGGGAGGGTCAGGTGTCAATCGGAAAAATCTCCTCATCGCGGGTCAAAAGATTTTTGGCACACACGCACGCCGAGTTACATAGAATCGGAAATAAATATTTACACACACACACAGAGAATTTGTGGGCATTTGCCTTCGTTTCATACATAAAATATTCATATTCATAGTCATATTCATACTCATATTCATATTCATATTTATATTCATATTTATATATAATATGTATATGTAAAGCTAACTAAAAAGAGCATTCGGATATGCATATATCGATATATGTTATATGGCTGTCTCGATTCGCAGGCAAGGTGTGGGTTCATGTGAATCATACCTGAGTGACCCTCAGCTCGGCCTGAGTGCGTCGCAGCTCGGCAGAAGCCTTGTCCGCTCGCTCCTGGGCTCTATCCAGTTCCTGGGATGTGGTCATTGTGGTCCTGCCAAACGTTGTCTGTTTCGTAGGGACAATAAACGGGGAAAATTAGTGGTTTGAACATAACCAACAGGAATTTTAAGGATAACAAAGTGCAAAGAAACAACAACAAGCTTAAGCGATTTAAGGCATTAGCAAAATGTGTGTGTGTGAGGCTGATGCTGATGCTGATGCTGATGATGAAGATGAGTCCAGCAGGCGAGCTTTGGTCCATGAAGCTGAGAATGATTTTAATGAGACTTTTGCTTGACTTTTTCTTGTGCTTTTTGAGTGCATTTGACGCTTGATTCTCTATTAAAATATTCATTCGATTCTGATAATCTTGAAGTGAGCTAGAGACTGGCTATAATACGCTGGTTGGGGGGGAGAAAATGCTTGATTTTTGAGCGGGTGAGCGGTCTAAGGGACCGACTTGGGTCAGCGGCTTGGCCGACTTACCGATATCTTGCCCGTTTCGAACATTAACTTTTGTACATTCTGCAAGAGTACGGAGGATATGGAACATATATATTTTTTTTTATATATTTTTTATCTTAATCTTAGGTCACTTGTGTGTGGGTTGTGCATGTTCGTTGGCAATCAATTCAACTTATTCAACACCTTTCGTTTCGCTGCACACCGATTAAATCAAAACCCAACTAGGAGGCGAGTGAGTGAGCTGCTAATCCCTTCTAAGTATCTAAGTATCTAAAGTGCGCAATATGTCAGGGCTTTATCGGATCTGGAAATCGTTGAAGGTGCTGCTGAGTGCGGCTAAGTGAGACTTTCAGCCTGCTGCTGGCTCTAAATGGCGTATGATAATTTTAGATAGGGTTTTCTTGGTGTTTTAGGGGTAGCTAATGTGATATACGATATACGATTTACGATATATATTATGTGAGGGATTTACGATATATTAAAGGTGCGATTTGCATAATAGCGGAATTCGATGTTTTGATACTCGTCATGGTTATGGTTAACGATTAAAAACTAATTACAATAATCAAGATTTCTTAATTTTATTATTTACTTTAAAGCAAAAAATGGAAGATTTAATTTACGATATTACAATAAAAATGTACTTTTACGATATTCAAAAGCAGCGATGGGCTGGGACATAGGAAAAGAGCTTTCAATATCCTTAATACTAAACTCGTATGACTCAGAAAGAAAATATTTAGTTATCGATGTTGATTCGATATTTTAGAGTTGCAATAAATATACGATATTCAATATTTTGATTTTTGTTGTCATATTGGGAAATAAATAAATATATTGCATGAAAAATTTCGAGTATAAATATAATTAAATAATATTTTGAAGATATTTTTTATTTGGTTTTATAAACAATATCAATATTTTATCGAAAAATTCGATATTTTTCGATTTATTAAATCAAATTTAATGACATTTTAATATTGCTATATAATTTTATCTATGCTAAGCTTGATATTTTTGTCACTGTCCATCGCTGCTCTTCAGTAATAACTCTCAACTTTTTACTCGATTCATAGGCAATTATCTACAAACTACGATTTACGATATTATGCATTTTATCTAGTTTTTTGGCAATTGGAAGATTGGAATTTGGATTTTTGGGCTTACTTTGTGTAGTGTGGTCTGTTCATCTAGCTGCATCTATATTTTTGGTTTATGTTGGGTGAGTTTTTTTTTATATTTTTATTTAGGTCGGTTGGTTGTTGTTGTAGTTATTATTATTATTGTTGTTGTTGTTGGGTAGTTGGGATGCGTAATGTGTACATGTAAATACATATTCAGATACAGATATAGATATATAGATATTGATATAGATATAGATATAGATATAGTTGTGGATACAGATAGCACATAAATGTAATATGTGTATGCAAATGGGTTCATAGATTATCGATATATGTAGCAGTATGTATGGCATGTATGCGTGTTCCCTCGATTATATATACACAACGCATACAAACGCATACATACGAACAGATTGATGATAAGTTAGATTTCTTGATTTCCGAGCTAAACTGGTCATAATGCACGAGTACCTGCGAACGCTCCAGATCGTGTTTCAGCCGCTCGTTCTCCAGCTCCAAACGGGCAATCCTCTGCTTGGTGGTCTCCCAGTCAGCGCTGCTGCGTCCCATCTCACAGGTGGCCTTTTCCAGCTCGGCCTTGGATTTGCCCAGATCGCTCTGCGAGGCCTCCAGCTTAATCTCGAGCCTCTCGCGCTCAGTTACGGCCCGCTCTAGGCGTGTCTGCAGCTTCTCCACCTCACTTTCGGCGGCACGCAGCTTAATCTTATAGTCGGCCACCTCACGTTCATGGAGATCACGCTCCTCCTGCTTCTCATGCTCGGCACGATCGCGTTGATCTCGCAGCTGCGCCATTTGCTTCTCCTTGTCACCAATGGCCTCCTCCAGACTGGTCAAGGCACCCTCGGAGCTGCTGTGATGGGCCTGCATGGCAGAGAGACGGGCACGGGCCATATCCACCTGGTTGTCCTTCTCCTTGAGCAGATCCTCCAGGTTTTCGATCTACAGAGAAAAGAGATTGAGGATTGAGCAGCCAGAGGGGAGAGTTTTCCTTTTTATACCCTTGCAGAGGGTATTATAATTTTGGTCAAAAGTGTGCAACGCAGTGAAGGAGACATTTCCGACCCTATAAAGTATATATATTCTTGGTCAGGATCACCTCCTGAGTTGATATAAGCATGTCCGTCTGTCCGTCTGTCCGTCTGTCCGTCTGTCCGTCTGTCCGTCTGTCCGTCTGTCCGTCTGTCTGTTTCTACGCAAACTAGTCTCTCAGTTTTAAAGCTATCGACTTAAAACTTTGCACACACCCTTCTTTCCTTTGCACGCAGTATATAAGTCGGAACGGCCGGGATCGGCCGACTATATCCTATAGCTGCCATATAACTGA